>RDPX01000047.1:4770429-4793718 GCA_003991215.1 Morbakka virulenta
TTTTATGTTTAGTGTATATATTATAATTTAAACTATTAACATCAAAATATAAAACAATCATTTTTCTATCTCTCTCTCTCTCTCTCTCTCTCTCTCTCTCTCTCTCTCTCTCTCTCTCTCTCTCTCTCTCTCTCTCTCTCTCTCTCTCTCTCTCTCTCTTTCTCTTATTTTGTCAAAATAGAAGCCTTAACATTTGGCTGTTTGGCGTTTACTCCTAATACTATATATATATATATATATATATATATATATAACTTTTCAATAAGGTTGAATCCAGTGATAGACATAAGGATGCGTTGAAAATCATTTTGTTACTATAATAACAACAATAATACAGAAAATACAGTAGGAAAAGAATCATTTGGATTAAGAAACGAGAACACCACATCACTACAGAAAGAGCTCGAGAATTTTGAAGGAGAAACACTAAACAATTTCAGGTAAAAATTTTCACAATGAAACAGATAACTTCCAAGAAAACCTGAGAGATGACTTCCGCAACACCAAAAACCAGAACAATATCCTTGTATATGCCGACAAGAAAACAAAACAATTATGTACACCCTATCAAGCCGTGATGACCATAAATTTCTACAAAATAATGGAACAAAACCTATAAAAGGGCACCACTGAATCTAAACAAATTCATCAACCCTAAGGCAAAACATATTGCGTAATTGTACAAGGTCGACAAAAGAGCATAATACCATGCCAATAGACCAGCCTTTATTACTATCAAAGACCCTAAGGACAAATTTCAAACAAAACTTCCTTGCAGATATATCATTCCATGTAAAAATAAATAGGCCTAGTAAGTAAAACCTTTTTGGCTCGAATAATTATAAATCATTTCATGTACATCAACGGAGTAATACGGATAACATGATTACTTGGTTTAAATCTCTCTTTTCTTTTTGTCCACCCTGAAGTTTCACAATTTTTCTCCGAATGCTCTCCTCGGCAGAAAATGCATATGCTCTAACCAACGTTTGGTTGATACCCACAATGGATCAAAATCAAGCCTGTTGACGTTGATGGTTATGGTTTTCCCTGGTGTCTTGTTTTCATTCCTTCACCCTGACTGAGGTTTTCGATGTGAAGCATGCCATTAAACAGGATTGATTGATGGCCTTTTAAGTACATTTCTTCTCTCAGAGCGTCAAGCATCTGATCGAGGGTACAGATGTCAAAATCTCTCTTTTCTTTTATCATGCTGATCCTTATCGCCTCTGGTATCTTCTCTAACACAATGGACACGACCATTGGGGAATAGAAGTCCTTATCTACACTCATGGTTTCTAAGTGTCGACAATAGGTTTCAATTAAATCATAAATCGACATGACATCACGTTCACTAAATACTGCTAAACCATTTCAAATCTTATTAATTTGAGCCCGCTTGACGGCCTAGCAAAACGATATTTAGAATTAATTAATTAATAATTTGCATTGGTCAATTCAAGACCACGAATTACCTTGACAACAACTCGTGAGGAAATGTCTTAAATACGGGAACTTATCAACTGATAACAGTTTCTAGTTACTGTCAATAGCACTACTAAAACTGCCCCACTTTTCTTGCCCGTCCCCTGGTTTTTAAAGACTTTCTAATTTCTAGTTTTATGAGTCTGCCTCCTGATTTCAAACAATTTTGTTTCCTCAATAGTGAAATATCACTACAATTACTTAACTAAAAGAGAATTTTCTGTTATTCTTTAATTTGCCTGGGCCCAATTTTTAAATAAACACCAACAAATTTTATCCGACATATCGTTTAAACTCACCAGTTTCTTCTATCACTCTAAAGTCAGGGTCTTCATCTTTGGCTTCTCCAGCAATTTCAAGCTCTTTGATCAGATCGGCCAATTACCTATCGATTTCTTTGATCGTCTTTGTTCTTTCTCTAACCAGGCGTTCTGTTGAGGGGAGTTCGTCTCATCCACGGCATCTTCTTCCATTTTCACAAGTAGCTTTTAACGTGTCCACGATCTCCTCCTCGAATTTTCTTTTCTTTAGAAAAATGTCTATGTCATTCTGTTTCCAAGTATCCAAATGTCTTGTAGGACCAAGTATTGAAAATATAGTTCTTAGCACAACTTTCTATCAGCCTACCAAGACAGAAATATTATTCAGAAAGGAGTCAGCTTCATATTGTTTTTCATCATGTTGTGTTTTATCAGCCAACTCCAATCCTCTTTTGACTTCTACTTCAACTCCAACTCCACAAACTTAATTAATCTAAAGAATACTTACAATTACCCTATATAAAAAACTTACTGAAATAGCTAACCAATAACAATCTTGCGATTTGATACTGGTCTGTTGTGTATATCATTAGATGCCCATATGAAATAGTAGGTAGGTAAAATTCCCACCATCTAACTGTCTTCCCAAGGAAACAAGCTTTTTCCAGGCATATAATGGTCTTAAGCTTATTCCGTAGCTTGGCATGCTTTTCCAAACCAAACCGCACAGGGCCTAAAAATCAAGCAATATAAAGGATTACCTCTAAAAAAGGATGAACTCGAGAGTTTTCTTTTTCTTTAAAATTTTGGTACCTTTGATCAACTAATGTTGATACTCATGAAATTCTCTATTTGCAGCTTTTACTTGTTAAATGTATAAACAGCTTTATTCCTACCTTGGTTAACAAACCACGTTAGTACTATCCATTTTGCAATTCCGTGGTCTGTGTTATGCTATTGATTGATGTGCACTTAAATCTCCTTATAGCCTGTGTAGTAGGCCTTTAAACAATTGACCGGATCCCTCTATTTTCTCCAGTCTTCATCGTACAAGTCGTTCGATATCGACCCTAATAACAAAGCAGTATGGATTTTACTACGAAAAATTGGTCGATCAGAACGTGTCGTAGAAATGTTCTCCCATTTGCAAAAAAAAAGACTGCTCCTTGCGTCGAGGTTTCTCATTCTTGGAGGCTTGTCAGAGTAGTTTCCCATGGGTGGCAAGGAGATCCAAATGGCTTTCAACTCTTTGCACCGTTTTTTTTTCAGAACATTAGATACGAGCGATATAAAAAGCGTGCTGTGGTTTTTCTCATCTCCCAAACAGACCTTACTTTTTTCACTGTCAGGAGTCCACCTCCAGTATGATAGTTCCAATGTATTTTGAATTAATTTTGGTAGGTGGAAAACTGATAAATTTCTACTTCTCTGGGTTCATTTTATTACCTGTCCTGCCTTTTCTGTACAGGTCGGGAATTGAATCAAGTAGACAAAAGGTATGAAAAGCAATAGCCCTTAATTTTCTTCATAAAGCATGCTTCAGGCTACAAAAAACCTACATCTTTTCTTAAAAAAGGAAGGTCGTAACAAAAAATGTTATCAAGTAGTAGTAGGGTAGGGTATATCAGTAACTTTTTCGCAAAATGAATAAAAGACGAGTGTTTTCATAGGCCATTTTTTCCGTAGAGATCAAATCCGGTGAGAAAATTTACATTGGAGCATTATTTTGGTCAGAAAAGTAGCCATTATTAAAAATGGCTGCTAAAAATCACTTTTTTTATAGGTAGTAATTATTTTCGGAACTTCTAATGCGTCCTCTCAAGGCTTCTAAAGGTCGTTGAATAATTTTTACAATAGGAATGACCATATCCCTCGTATTTGACGATTCCACATTATACGTAGGTGAGAACTGATTTCAGGAGCGTGTCCATATTATGTGAGGGTTCGTTTTCGGGTTTCAATGCATTCTTTATTGAATTTTTCAGTTCTTCTACAGTAACTTTTTCCATTTTATATTTTCGATCCAGCTCCATGCGCAACCGTTGTCGCATATCAGGAGCTATCGTCAGCTTGAGATAGGAAATTTCAAGGAGCAATTCGCTTTCCNAATTTTTCAGTTCTTCTACAGTAACTTTTTCCATTTTATATTTTCGATCCAGCTCCATGCGCAACCGTTGTCGCATATCAGGAGCTATCGTCAGCTTGAGATAGGAAATTTCAAGGAGCAATTCGCTTTCCTCGAGAGTATCCAGTAGTGTAATATTGTTCGGTGTGATAGGTCCGCCGTGTACTTTGCATTTTTCGAGCATGTCTAATGTTTTGGTATGTTTTTTCTTCTTCAACTTGGCTTTCTTCAGTAGAGCCAGCTTTCGAGACTGTTTCACAGTAGCCAGAAGATCTCCTTCTATTTTCCTGACACGTCGAACTTCCTCAGAATTCCGTGCCCATTTCCACTTTCGCCGTTTCTCTGTTTCCGACATTTCCAAGAATTTGAATCAACTAAATATGCATTTGTAGTTATCACATTTTTCCTGGATATCGTTTGAACAGACGTTGTGCCCCCACAAATTTTCAGTCTGTTGTCCAGCTTGGCGAATTCGCTCTCACATCCTAGATTGGTGAGAGGAGCATAGTTCAATTTGGCGTTCTCGGAGTGCGTCGATTCACCACCGGGTACTGGATTGAAAAAATCCATTTCGCTGAGTTGGCGATTCAATCTCTGCAGTATTTCGTCGATCACAGCCTGGACCCGACGTCCACGATCGGTAACTTTATCAGATTTGTCCTTGATATCTCCCATTTCAGGTATTTTCTTGGCGAAGAACTCTCTCACACTAATCCAGTTCTGTCTCTGATCAACAGTGCTTTCTTGTTTCATTGACTGTTTCTCATCAATCCCAAGCAATCTCATGAATGGGAATATGATCCAGTCTCCTACGTCAGAATAGATTGCCGAGCAAAGGGTGAACCAGTCGTTCTGAATATACTTTGAGACTGCTAAAACCAGTTTGTTCGAGTTTTTATCGACGATTACCTCGAAGAAGTCTAAGATGGATTGGCGCTGTGCAATGAATTCTTTGGCGATTTCCGCTATGCGTCCGAATCGATTGCTTGTAAATCCCCTGAATCCAGTGTGGTCAATCTGCTGTAGCTGCAACCAGTTCTTGTATTCATTGTACAATGATACGGAGTGACTGGCATGACTGGGAGACAGTAACTTCGCTATAGCTATTTGGCCCAGAGTGTGGATGGAGGTTGAAGATGACAGAAAGGCTTTCTGGCCGGCTGAAATGTCCAACAATTTGTGCAGTCCGATTTTTTGTTCGGTATTTAGAAACACTTTATTAATGAAATGATCTATGCCGAGGATTACATGAGCACAGCATTTCAGCACCTTCTCGTCTTCTACACCAAGGTTTTTCAACAGTGTAGTGCAGTCTCCAGCACCTTCAGATATCCAAAAATCAATAAAGGATTCTATGTTCTCCAATGTAGTTTCAGCCAGAACTGCTAAACTCTTCAGTTTGAATTCATACGCAGCAGCTCCTTCGGCACTACCGTGGCTCACATTTTCGAGATTGTCAGAGTCTTCTGTTGTTTATCAGGTCCAGAAACTGTAATATGATTAGCTTTTACATCATATAATCGATGAACACCGACTCTGGTGGTGTCATCCAAACCAATCGTTACAATATTATCCTCATTCTTCTTTACGAGGTATTGCGCTGCCATCTGGAGATTCAGAAAAGAGGCATCCTCTAAATATTTGTCTATGGTTCTGGCGGAAGAGAAAACATTACTGAGATCAGCCGCTGAACGTCGACGTTTCACAGTCAAAGGCGATGATTCTTCACTGCTTCTGGAATCATCATGTGTAGCTAATGATTCATTTCCAGGAGTATTATAGTCCAAAAGCGAACGAAGAGTCCAGTGTTGTCCAAAAATTATATTAGAAGTTTTCACTATAATACAGGCGATATCGCCTCGACTTGCTTGATGATCAGCTAAACACTGTATAGTGCACCGAACGATTCGTTCATCTAAACATTTGCGGCTCGTCCGAACGGGAATCTGTGGGAAATCGGACAGTGGTAAAGATACAGTAGCTGCTGGATAATTTGCGCGGGTGGTAGGTTTGTCATGCACTTGACAGACATCAGATAAAATGATAAAATCAGGAAAACACTATCACTAGTGCTAGTATTCTTTACTGCTTCATCGTATTGAAGCTTTCGTGATATATTCTCATTTTTCACCGCTTCCGACATCTCTTTACATTTTTTCTCATCTGACTGTTCCCNCGTTCATCTAAACATTTGCGGCTCGTCCGAACGGGAATCTGTGGGAAATCGGACAGTGGTAAAGATACAGTAGCTGCTGGATAATTTGCGCGGGTGGTAGGTTTGTCATGCACTTGACAGACATCAGATAAAATGATAAAATCAGGAAAACACTATCACTAGTACTAGTATTCTTTACTGCTTCATCGTATTGAAGCTTTCGTGATATATTCTCATTTTTCACCGCTTCCGACATCTCTTTACATTTTTTCTCATCTGACTGTTCCCGTTTGGAAATGCGTTTGGTCTTTTTCATCCATTTCTTGGAAACAGTAGACAAGTTACAGGTGGCAACATATGCACCTTTACAATTGTCAGCATAAAAATTTGCGTCCTCCGCGGTCATTTTCACTCCATGTATATCCTCCATTTTTCTGATACCCAGAATCACTTGTCCTTATATCGTAAGTGATGCTTGTCAAAAATGTAGTCATCCTTTATTTTCTTTGCCACTGCTTTCTCGTTCATTGGATAGACATTTTTGGATATTCAGTCATCACACAGTTCTTTGGCAACAATTCTACTTGCTTCATCCTGTGAAACTGTCTTATTGCCTGCTCGAACTGCACACAAGAAAAACATACGTCCGATCAAATGAGTACCAGCTTGTAACTTCGATTTCACGAAAAGTTCACATTGCTCTTTGTAAATCAAGACATTTAGTTCACGACTTATTACAGCATTCCTCGTCATTGTGGTCGATGTATAATCATCCATGGCAATGAAAATGAAATTCTACTTTGCAGGCAGAGGATAAAGACAATGGCTTTTGTTGACTCTTACGCGTCTGAGAAGTCACGTAGGCACTACTGTGCGAATGATACAAGTCACGTTTCCGGTTATTTTACAAAAAACGTTATTTTCTGCATTTGGAAAAACAAAGTTTTGCCCACAACGCATCAGTAGAGGGAGATACGACCAAAATACCAACAGAAATGGATATTTTCATGAAAAAACATATGAATAGATATATCAGAAGTGAGCATGTTCACTCGAGGGTTCCTTTTGTTGGTTTTCTGGTGATGTCCGTTCGCCATTTTGAAAAAATGCATTTTTCTGACCGAAAGCATACGTGAAGGACAAAAATACGTTCATTTTTGGATTCAGCGTTGAATTTGGCCTCGGAAACCACTCGTCCCACTAAGAAACTACTGATTTACCCTACCCTAGTAGTAGTACACCAAGTGTTGCCCCTAGACAGGCGTCATTTGCCGGACATATCGACAGAAACTGTATTTACTATTTACTATTATTACAATCAGCTGGTTTACGAGTGCGTTATTGCATGTATTATTTTGCCTGTTAAAGGTTTATAGCTGATAATGGATAGCAGGTGTAATTACAATAAATTTATCCTTTTAGTGTCTGGAGGAAAACCTTGTTTTCGTGTGCAGAGGCCAAATCCATAGAAATCTCAATTCCAAAACATATCGGCTACATCATTGTATCTTCATAAATTTCACACCCCATGATTCTTATTGAATATCAATTAGCTAACATTTTCCATCATCGTGGTCTATTACCGCAGTCCATTACATTTAATGGATTCGATTCTGTATATGGGTCAATATGGTTGCCTCTTTGTTTGGCAGCAATTTTTTGCCAAACAAGATACTTTAAGCACCAAAACCTCGAATAATATTCAGTTTTTGTTATACAATGCAGGAATATTTAAAAAGAAAAATACATGCTAAATACAGGCTCAACAAGCAATTATCAAGGTATGGAGAATAAAGTCATGACGGCAACGCTGCTCAGTGTCATAATCATCGTCATTGGTTAGAGAAAGGCGTTTGCTTGTTGCTGTCGTAAAGCAATATTGCCGTTAGGATGTTCTTATTCTTCTCCTTTGTGGCCGTTGGTCCCGTATTGCAGGGTCAGCAGGCCAGGTCTTCCTCCTGCGAGTCGCTTCTTTGGTCTTACTCTCGGATTTCTTCCTGGTACTATCCTTTCCAAAGCCACTATTGTCGGGTGTCCTTCGTTCCTCCTCCCCACAAGTTCGCACAATTTCATTTTTTTCTCCTTGACCTTCTCATCGAGGTCACTCCTTTCCGGTCTTCTCCTGGTGTCGATACTTCTTTCTCCATCTCTCAGCCTACCAATCAGGATGGTTGACAAAAAATTTCACTGAAAAATGGCAGTCAAATGGGAAAACCCCTTTTGCGCTGCGCGCGGGTGGGGAAGGGGGCTAGTCGATTAAAATCAAAGAGAAAAGTTTATTTTCTTATTAATCTCTGCAGCGACGATGTTGCGGTTTATGGTGATGGATCGTGTTATTGTGCAATATGTTTCTGCTTCAATCTTTAACCACAATTCCACTACTGCACCTATTTGACTTCTTAGTTACAAAATGGTAAAAATGTTGTGTTTTTGTGCTTTTGGACATCTGGTCAGAAAGAGATAAAGCTGATTAAAAAATAAATATTTAAAATTGTGGGAAAAAGCCCACAGCAACACGTCAAGGTAAAACGTCGAAAAAATATGTTGCAGAGAAGAAAACCCCGCATTCCCTGGTAAGAACAGTTTTCTTAATGAGGAGGCAGCCAATGCTGGAAAATTAATTTTTTGTACCACTTGAAAATGAAAGTGTCAACACAAGTGTAATATTTTTATGATGTATAGGTTTCGTGTCAACTACCATTTTTCTTCAGATAAAACACATTTATAACCCACGTTGCAATAGGACGGTGAGCAAGGACCTGCTGAACTCTTTGTACATATTTATCTTCGTTCTTAATGCAACGGGCAATAAAATCAACAGTTGCTGTTCCGTGTAATAAAACACACACATGTATGTATGGAAGTTGCATATAATTAATTGCTATTTCACGGCACGAGTCATGGCACCACGACACACAAAAAATCTTATTTGACCTGGCAAGGAAAAGACTACGAAAGATGAAGCCAAGTTTAAAAGCAACAAATATTAAACATCAAATGATCATAATGTAACGGTTTAACCGTAAATCTATGTATTTTTTCCTTTTTTACATAAATCTTCAGTATTTTAGAGTTGACAGAAAATATTGCAATTGCATCCTGCGTATAAATAATCTACTGCTCTATCCACAACGAAAGTGAGAATTATCTACATTCCTGTGATGTGCACCAATTTAATACCCATGTCGGAAACCTGCAAATATTGCAAACCTTTACAGTGATTACTGTTGCCATCGTTTATTTCCTCTATTTACAATAACCGTTTTCAAAATTTTAATACAAAAATTATTTGAACCGGTGCCAATTGTCGCTCTAAGAATCCTTGGGGTACCCAACATTTCAACCACCAATATTTTGAATTTCTGAAAATTAAGTTCACTACTTAAAAAAGAATAAATTTGCTGTTAACATTGGGTGGTCACCTGAAGGGCAGCCTGCAACAGAATTCAATGTTGAAGGCTTCATACGACTCCTATAAGAAAGTTAAGGACCAAAGCCGTCACTACGCTTAACAATATAAGAACAATAGACTGAAATTCTTCTTTACTCAAACCAGCTGTGGAAGAGCTGTCCGATTCTCATTACATTTAGTAAATGACTGCTTCAATGCAATTGCAACATCGGAACTCCACAAACAAAATTAATAAACAACAAAGAAGGCCTTGGAGATCAACTCTGATCACCAATACTGGAAATACCCATATGCCCCCCTCAAAAAAAACAAAATCATAAGGTACCTTGGGTACCAAGTCAGCAAATCGATTCCTAAACCAAATAAAAAAGTACAAATTCAAAAATAAATAAATACAATTTTCACAAAACATGTTGAAAGGAGCAAAAATGTATGAACGATTAAACGCAGGAGTGAAAACTAACAAAAACCTTTAAATTTCATTATGGAACAAATATTGGCTGCCTGAAGCAAAGCAGCTCTTGTCATCAAAATGACAACTAAATAAAAACAAAATGCTTCAAATGTAAAACTGAACGTTTTCGGGCTTTTCAGGCTGGTTACTTCTGTTTACGTTTTCTTCAAAACAAGTTTTCTCGACAGGCATTGAGCGTTATGTTCTTTTGGTTTAAAAATCTGTTTTCCCAGAAGAGCAACAGGATATACAAAGACTAGCATTGTACCCTGCTTTATCCACTACAGTATGCAAAACTGTACCCATAAAAATGCAGTTCAGCCATGTTCTTTTAGCTGATTTTAGTATTAGCCAATGTTATGGACATTACAACAACAATTTTGTCGAAACCACGACTCCTCAGGAAAGCTTAATCACCCGAAAACAAAATTATTCCTGTAGAAAACGGTAAAAAATTATTAAACAAAAGACCCCTGATCCACTGTAATTAACATCGTTGTAAAAACAATTCGTTATAAACCTCTTGTAATGTGTAATCTACTTTTTCAATAAGCTATTAGAAATCCTTATCTCAGGTGGTACTTTGCTTTAAGACAAGCAAAGTCAACCATCACTAATCTCACCATATGATGCACAAAATTCGTGCTGAAAAGTTCTGCTAAATAAGATACCAAACACATACACGATTGCACAAAAGTTTTTAAGCTTTATTTAAAACAAAATCTACCTGTTGCCTCGCACAGAGTATTAGTACAGACATTACGAAACATATTATAATCGACTTTGTTCACTACTCATTCCATAATCTCCTTGCAACTGCTTCACAGAGCCAGTCAAGTAAAAAAAAATTCTCTCACAGTGGATTCGTTTGCTTCAAACGCATCCTGGAATGAACGTCAGCAATAAAAATACCTGGATTAAAATTTTCTAGGTTTATCCTGTATTACTTTCTTACAGCATAATTTTTGTTGTTTTTTTAATTTACTCCACAGCCAATTTTTCAAAATAATGCCCAAAATACTCAAAGTATACATAAAGATTTGCAATTCCATGGAGTATTCTTTTAACGCCTTTGAAATTTCGACGCAAATGTTGTTACTAAAATCCTATTCAAATATCGAACCGTTGGTCCTGTTTTCAGTTTCCTACATTATAATTTTAAACCTGGTCAACATTTAATTTCCCGAAAATTGTCGGACATTACAAGTTCCTGCTATCGATATAGGGAAAAATCTTGAATAACTATGTTGCAAGGTGATTTTTGAAATTTAGTTAGTGGCATAATCAATTATCAGGCGTAACACTTATTTGACAGGTATACGAGCAATATTCGCTGAAATCTTGAAATACTTTTGGTACTTCCCGCTTTAAAACGCACAGTTGCTACCCTTTATTCCAATACCAAAATATTTAAAACTGTAATCTCTGCAATTACAGCTAACTTGTATTGTTTCGGAAGAAAATAGCAACAGACACTAGAGTTGGAAGGTTGGGGGCTATTACTTCTGTAAGGCACGAGGTATGTTGAGCTCGTACTATACAGCCGCGAGTTTGAACAATTAAAAATAACAAACTGGGTGAAAATGGACCTTATCTTTTACCTACCTTGCAATTACAAACCTTAGCAATAACCATCTGGTCATACGCATGTAAACGCCACGCATGTAAAAGGATTGCTCATCGAACACTGGCTTACACAGTGTTTTTGTGTATCTCGGTAAAGCCTCCTTGATGCACGTATTAGGATGTCATAAATGTTAACGGCATTTTAATTTTTTCTGAGCCCTACTTCAAAACCAATTTTGTTAGAAAACCCTACAGCTCTACAAATAAAACGACGTAAAACCAGTATCTTTTAAGTCTGTTTCCAATAACTAAACTACCACAAGGTAGATAAAAAAAGCAAAAAAAACCCTAATGACGTCAAAAATAAAAATAGTAGCTACAGACGTCCGCATGGCGCTTCCTTCGGGTGCCGGGACGCTCCGAGTGACATGCGTCTACATTGAATGACTTGGCTGTTTCTATTTTACCAAAGAAACATCCACTCAGTTTGCACTTATCTCAAACAAGAAATGCCCACAAACCACCAATAAAAAATAATACAAAACGGTGTCATATATATTGTGAAGCTGGGAAGCAGTGTTAGTGTAACTGCAACACACAAACAACAACCGCCCTCCACAAATTCATCTATTTCTCAAAATTACTGGACGACGTCAAGCTTTCTGATGGGTATGTTAATTAATTAATCAAAGTGCTGGCAAGACATAATTTTACTTAAGTGACAAAACACACCCAAAACCACTCCACAGTGCAGGGGCGTATCTGCTGATACGCCCCTGTAAAACAAGTCTGTTTTCATCGATTCAGATTAGACTGGCTATCTGTTATGACATATTATGAATTCTATATATCATAAACATTTCTAGTTCTGTCGGGTTTTCATTGCACCCTTCAGTTATCGTCAATTGTTCAACTTCGAAAAACAGACGCAAAAGAGCAATTTCCTTTAATTACCTTCCGAAGTGCGCTATTATTTTGCTTTTCATCAGACAGAGCCAAAGCAATTAGGCTGTTTTTGTAGAACAAACTGCCTTTATTGAATATCATAACCTTTGTGGATAACGTCTGAAAACCGTCGACCAGATATTGATAACCAATATCGTATTCTTCTTTAGACCTAAAAGTTAAAAACTGCATGTTGGAACGTTTTGTATACAAAGTTGCAAAAACACTTGTCAGCTGTCAACTTTATCCTACATTCTGCAAACTCCATGATCGGCATTTTTACTGTTAACAGAGGCATTCTGGCAAGATCAGCATGAAAAGGCCCCTAATTAAACCCCATAAGAGGAGGTATGGCAAGTTGGAGTGAGATTTGACAGCAAACTTGACAAAGTCAGTGTTTTGCAGGTTCAACACGGTTTACGATACCATATTTTTCAACCGTGCTAACGTAAGACAACACAAAGTTTTATTAATTTGAAGGCAACTAGTTGGGGATTTAGTGAAGTGAACGACAAGAAAAGTTCGACTGTGACAGTCAATCAAACAAAATTATCTTGTCTAGTATAACGCATGTCTCAAAATGTAATGGGGAAACCCAGTTTATGTAGCGAGTAAAAAGTGTCTTTTCTTTCGATAAATTTCGATTAGTTTCACACTCTAATCAAGATAATCGATGTTTGGCGAGGAAGCATGCTTCATTATCACTATCGATGCTTCTCTCAAGGCAGTATCTTGCACATGTTGTGCAGCCATGCGTCTATCACCAATTCAAGCCCTTTTTTTGTCTTTATGACTTGTGTCTTCTTTTCTACCTCTTCGTATTCTTTTCCAAAGGTGGCTCTTAAAATTTATTTTAACTAAGTTGGACCATTATCGTCAATGAAAAAATTCAAACAAATGGCAAAAATCAAAAACAGAAAGTGTATGGTTTTCCTTATTGTTTTCATTCAAGTATGATCATCTTTAGAAAAAGAAAAGATATCTTTTTTTATCAATGCCAACTTTTTACCGCTTGTCTTGTGTAAATATGAATTAAACACAAAGCACGAAATATCTGATAATTGCGAAGAATAAAAGGAAAAATAATTTTTATTTTCAAGGAGGGTTTTTTAGACTTTTCAATTAACCCTTAATTTATTTTCAACTAGTCCCCTAATTAATTTTTCCAGCTCTAAACTTGACACGCCGGACATGAAGAACCTACTCAAAGAATGATGGAATTACTTCTCTGCCTTTGCCTGCTTAAAAAAATTGAAGACCGCCTTTTATTATTAATCGACAACAAATGTAACACACCAAAACAATTTGAAACCAAAGATACAAATACAATAATTAAAACGATTGTTAACTTTTAACTAACTATTAGTAGCCAAGAAATAAACAATTGGTCCCATCATCAGTCGTAGTTAAGTCGAAGCACAAACACAAGCACCTTTTAAAAAACAATTCCCCAAATTGTAACTGAAGCACCATCGTCGAAAGAGTATTTCATATTGTTGTTAAAAATGTGTACTGATAATAAAACAATCTGTGTAAATGAAAGGGTTTTTAAAAGGTTACATTATTTATTGGGAGATAATGTTCAATATCTTTGTTAAGATGCTATAAAGTCATCTAGTATCTGGATCTTTTTGAAGGGGTGGGTGGGTGAATTCTCGAAAAAAACTCAGTGTTAAAACTTTACACTATTTTCTTGTTACTACCAGAGAGGGTATATAATTTATATCAATTATTCGAGTAAATACTCGCTTTTTCAAAGTTTTTGAAGCAAATGTTGATAAATGATGGTGAATATTACTGTGTAAATTATGCAATCACGTATTCGCAGGGTAGGATAAAGGGCTCCGTTTAATGCAGCAAATATCGGCAATCGATGAAAGCGCTATTCTGGTGTATCTTACAATCCGCACTTTTGTGATGTGTCACATATATACATCAGAGGCATTTGGCTTCGTTCTAACACAACCTGGAACAAATCAGTAGTTAGTTTAGTTTAATATGTATAGTCTGAATGCATTTTGTACGAGGACTAGGTCCTAAAATTTAAAAATTCTAACGATGTAAAATCTATCGTTCTGCTAAAAATCAATTAATGATTTCCAATTTAACCTTCCCCTCAGTGTCTGAATAAGGAAGCAAAACGTTGCTCGAAAATGAGGCAGCAGCTGTATTTTATTAGAACAGCAAAAATTATTTACCTGGCCATTCTTTTCGATCTGTAACTGTCAAGATTCTCTTTGCTGTGTCGCCGTTCTATGGTTTGGTAACGGGGGTTAATATTCTAGCCTGCCTGCACCATCAAGCTATTTTTATCTTAACTTTGTATGTGGGATACTCTATATCGATTACGTATTTCATGTTTCAGCTGCTCCTTGCACTGTTTGTCTTCCTTCAACTACATACGTACAACTATTTGAAATTGCTTCAAGCTAGAAGAATATTAAATTACTTCCAAACAATGTTGGGTCAAAAATAGGCATTTGGTCTTCGGGACCCTCGTCAGTACTGCTACCAGATTCAGCACCAAAGCTTCGTCTTTTCGCTTCATAGAATCCTACAACCCATCCTTCAAGGAGTCAGAGCTGAGTAAACTTTGAAATAAGTTTAAAAATTAGGAAGTACATCCACATTCTTCAACTGACATATCTTCAATTTCTTTTTTAAATACATAGCCATCGTCATCAAAGTAGAGTAACGAGAGAGCGGAATGTCTGTTAGCCGTACAACAGGACTTCATTTGTTTGCCAATTCTTCGCATGACGCTTGTATGACCATAAATAGGTACCGATATATGATCATCACACGAGCCACGGCAACTGTTGGCTTCGTACCCTTTAGGCTGTATGATCCAGTCAGTCCAACCAACTGCCGTAAAGTTCACAAATACTCTTTCTCGGCAACAACCCTCTTTGCCCGAATGGCAATCTACACTTCTTTTTTTTCTTGAAATTCGATTTTGATTTGTATTGATGACAAGAAATGGTGCTCTGTCGCCAACATTCGATATTTCGCAACCGCTACAGAAAATTCGGAGGATAACATCTACGGCATTTGACCCAGGTTCTTTTACATAAATCCATGATTTTAACTTTGTAATATCAATAACAAACCAACCAAGAGATTCAGAATTCAGTCTACTTCCCATTAAAAACTTCCTCTTTTCCCTAAATATGGAGTTTATCTCTCGGCCATACTCGTATATATGTACAACACTTTGTTTCTTTTGTGTTTTGGAACGATATAGCCATAGCTGAGCAGACTTCACTTCACCAACACCAAGTAGATCCCTTTTCAAACGAAACCGTACACACTTACCTCCTCCACAGCGATCTTTACCTGCAAAATAAATCAAACATATTGACAAAACATTTATTGGATAACTGATTGACAAATTGTATCAGCTAATTCAAAGAAAAGTTGAATAAATAAGTAAATGCATACAAATAAATACACATCCGTGTTTTCAGAACTTGTTTTGTAAGCATTCAACTGCTCTTTATTTTCCAGCTATAATTATACCTATTAAAACCATGATCAATTAGTTACCTGGGGATATCAAATTTACCGAGCAACTGATGGAGGAAAATATTACATGGTTACATGGACTCTGCTCTTGATTTCACATTTTTGCTCATTCCAGTTTATCAAAAGGATCTGGGCAATTTTAGGATTTTCACATTATTTGTTTCAATGTCATTTTGGTATAACATGTTCCGATTCATAAAAACTGGAGGTCTGTCTCGGCCATCTCACCTTGTTTTTTCGTTACTTTTATTAACATCACTGCCAACATGCCAGACAACGTTTTTAATCTGGGAGAAGTATGAAACGTGCATAAATTCAGAACATCCCAGAAGTTCATATTATAGATACGAGAATCTTTAAAAACTCCTACGGCACCTAAAAAATTTCAGGGACAGAAATTACAAATAAACCTCGTCCTAAAGTATTGTATAATGATCACTTCTTTAACGGGTGAAACGAATAAAAAGTCATATTGACGTACAGACAAGGGATGGGTATAAGAAGACAAATCAAAGGCGAGTCTGAAAAAGTAGTCTTGCTTTAAGAAACCCATACGCACTGGCATAGTTTGCAAAAACCACATGCAGTCATCCAATTTAACCAATCAAAACACGTGACGATTGGGCAAGGCATCAGCAAAGTTCTTACGGCGCTCAACTAAACAAACTTGTTCGAAGCTTTACTTGCCTTTTCACTTCTTCAACTCATCTATTTTGTACCCGCATCGAAGTAAAAAAACGCAATTTTAAAGTAACTCTTGAGTAATACCTTATTTCGGTGTCACAAACAAATTTTGATATGATCAGTGTAAATATTAACTGCAAGCCTGAAATAATAACGTCAGCAAGATAGCAGTATCATCTAGGGAAATCGAGTGTTAACATTGCGATTTCCTCATGCTCCCACCGCAACAACTAGTGAAACTCAAAGACCGCAATGGCAAGCGAAAAGACGTAAAAAAAGGAGAAAGAGATGAAGAAAGAGAAAAAAAGGGGGAAGTAGCGGGCAGTAAAGGAAGAAAAGAGTGAATAGAGAGAAGGGGTGAAGTAAAGAGGGAGACTGAGAGAGAGATAGAGAGAGAGAGAGCGAGAGAGAGAGAGAGAGAGAGAGAGAGAGAGAGAGAGAGAGGAGAGAGAGAGAGAGGGAGAGAGAGAGAGGGGGAGGGGGGGGGAGGGGGGGGGAGGGGGGGGGGGNAGGGAGAGAGGGAGGAAAGAGGGAGAGAGGGAGGAAAGAGGGAGAGAGGGAGGAAAGAGGGAGAGAGGGAGGAAAGAGGGAGAGAGGGAGGAAAGAGGGAGAGAGGGAGGAAAGAGGGAGAGAGGGAGGAAAGAGGGAGAGAGGGAGGAAAGAGGGAGAGAGGGAGGAAAGAGGGAGAGAGGGAGGAAAGAGGGAGAGAGGGAGGAAAGAGGGAGAGAGGGAGGAAAGAGGGAGAGAGGGAGGAAAGAGGGAGAGAGGGAGGAAAGAGGGAGAGAGGGAGGAAAGAGGGAGAGAGGGAGGAAAGAGGGAGAGAGGGAGGAAAGAGGGAGAGAGGGAGGAAAGAGGGAGAGAGGGAGGAAAGAGGGAGAGAGGGAGGAAAGAGGGAGAGAGGGAGGAAAGAGGGAGAGAGGGAGGAAAGAGGGAGAGAGGGAGGAAAGAGGGAGAGAGGGAGGAAAGAGGGAGAGAGGGAGGAAAGAGGGAGAGAGGGAGGAAAGAGGGAGAGAGGGAGGAAAGAGGGAGAGAGGGAGGAAAGAGGGAGAGAGGGAGGAAAGAGGGAGAGAGGGAGGAAAGAGGGAGAGAGGGAGGAAAGAGGGAGAGAGGGAGGAAAGAGGGAGAGAGGGAGGAAAGAGGGAGAGAGGGAGGAAAGAGGGAGAGAGGGAGGAAAGAGGGAGAGAGGGAGGAAAGAGGGAGAGAGGGAGGAAAGAGGGAGAGAGGGAGGAAAGAGGGAGAGAGGGAGGAAAGAGGGAGAGAGGGAGGAAAGAGGGAGAGAGGGAGGAAAGAGGGAGAGAGGGAGGAAAGAGGGAGAGAGGGAGGAAAGAGGGAGAGAGGGAGGAAAGAGGGAGAGAGGGAGGAAAGAGGGAGAGAGGGAGGAAAGAGGGAGAGAGGGAGGAAAGAGGGAGAGAGGGAGGAAAGAGGGAGAGAGGGAGGAAAGAGGGAGAGAGGGAGGAAAGAGGGAAAGAGGGAGAGAGGGAGGAAAGATGGAGAGTGAGGAAGGGAGGAAGAAAAAAGGGAGGGGGAGGAAGAAAAGAGGAAGGGAGGGGAAAAAGAGGGAGGGAGAGGGGATGCGCGGAGAGAGGGGGAGGGACGGAAAGGGACAGTGGGAGAGAGTGATGTGCTTTTGTTGAGAAATCCTACAAGGAGCAACAGAGAGGGCACTGGACCTTTACCAGTGGTGAGTGGTGACTGGACCTTTACATGTGGTGAAGATTGATCGGTTATAATCTGGCAACACTTCATACAGGTGTAGTTTGTCCTAATCCTTTCAGTAACGTGTCTGACTGCAAGCTTCTGTTCAAAAAGGTTAACCTAAAGTAAATTTTGCTCTGTGTAAACGGAAAAGGTAGTGGGGTGATCATCGCTGATGTGCAACAAGGATAAGCATATTTCTCCTGGATTCGAGGGTCCGCCTTCAAAATGTGCGATACTTCCAATAATGTCTGCCTTTACTAAAACCTAGCAAGTGTTTCAAACAAAGTTTGAAGTATTTCAGACATTTAAGTTATAAATGGAACTTATCCTAGCTAACCCACATGTGCAAAAGTGTTGAAACGGCTGGCGAGCGTCAAATTTCCTACGAGTGCTTCCGTGCTGTTACTAAAGCGCTCCCTAGAAACGATCACTGATATTCCCTTGCTCACTTTTACACGCATGTTAACCTTTGCACTAAAGAACAAATATGTAACATACAATAGATATAATCACCAAGCATTGCACTTTCGATATTTTACGATTTTTTGATACCAGGATTTGCAAGAGCTTGTAGTCGATTGTTTTCCTGGGCAAACGGAGAGCAAACTCACAAGTGCTTTGTCATACTTGTACAGGTTATGTGACAAGCATTCATTTAATTAAAACATTATAAAATGTGCACATCAAATATTTATCTCCCAATACGTGGCGGATTGCAGCCATATTTATGGGGCAGTCTTCTTGAAAATGTGTACAACTAGAAGTGTTTCAAAGACCATGGTTCCATGTGCGGTCAGTTGTATCAATTGCTTTGATTCAGTAAAGAAAGCTGATTTCAAAACTCTAGTATTAGGCTAGAATGTCAAAACTATTTGTACTGTTGTTGAAATATATAGCAGTGGACTTTTTTAGAAAGCATCAAGCATACTAGGTCAGTAATTAACAATTTGTAACCCCGGAGACACTAGTAACAGGGTAATAGGGACTTCTTTCGTTCCTGGATAAGGACATTATCTTTTTACCATTCTGAAGAACGTTAGGAAAGGTTAAGCAGTTGTTGATTGTATTCAGGTCAAAGTTCCAGCTACTGTCATTTGGAAAGCTGCGAATCCAGGGTAAATGGTGTTTTCAGATCTGAGAATTTTCTTTAGTTATCTTAAGAGTGAGCGACCTTAAATTTTTAGATTAATGACAGCATGATAAAAAGATTCTTGCCCAGCTAGTAATTAGTTGAATAAGTGTTTGAAACAATACCTAAACCACTTGCCAACATAATGTCCCCCATTAAACACCTCAGTGAAGCTGCAAGTAAAAATTATGATTAGCGCGCCTTTCACACGTTGAAGCACAAATTTTAGATTTAACAAGTAAACAAAATAGACTTAAAACTTCAGAATATATTTTCAATCCTTGCATGGGTAATCTGTATCCTATTCTGTGCTCCTCAAAACAAATGTTTTGCTAGTACTGTCATCATCATCACCGTCAAGTCGTTATATTGCAGGGGAAAATGCACCCGATTTCAAGCTTACCATTTGCGTTTCTTGGGTGTTACGCGGCAAAAAAAGGGAGATGCCAAGCAAGTTCCTGGAATTTACATTAAAGTGGCTGCAAAGGCCCTTGATTAGTGTCACTTGAGAAGGGCAATGTGTTGACTGGTTCGTTTTACTCACTGCCTGGAATAGATTAGGTTAAGATGCTTGTTTGCAACGCTTGGCTACACTATTACGGTGGTCTAACAAAAATAATCAAGTTTATTGCTTTGTTTTGTCCAGTAATACCTTTAAGTTCTAACATAGCACTTCATTGTGTAAACAGTATTTAGAAAATGCCCTTTGACAACAAGCAAGCAAACAAAAAAGTCAGGGTAAATTTTTTCCGAGACCCTATTCTATATTGTGTCAGGGATAAATTAAAAATTCGGAAGTAACAAAAGTCATCAGCATGGGAGATGTTGTTCTACCTTACTGTAAAAAGACACCAAGTGTTGGTACATGAGAAGTAACAGAAATATGCTTGGCAGGTGCCTAAAATCCAAATGTTTGAAATAAAAGAAAATTACAAAAAACCTACTTCTATTTAGAGCAAAGCTCATTTGAATTCTTTCAGCTGGTAAATATCAATTCACATGTCAAACTACACATCGTTTAAACCAAGATTGTATTTTAAGACAGCCTTTTAATCGGAGGGAGATCGAATTCAGTGTATGAATTACGAAATAGTTACGGGCTTGGCATTGGAAGAAAAAATGTTTAAAATTACCTTGTTCATTAACGAGTATTATCTGTTTGGTTACACCATAATAAGCATCGCCCTTGGTTGTGTATCCTTCACTTCTTCTGTCATCAAAAAGATTTCCAGAGTATATTGGTGACGGAATGCTATTTTTTCTGATTCTTGGTTGTGGAACACTTTTCATATTCAACTTTGATAGTATTTCCGCTTTAATTCGTTCTAAGAAAATTTTGTATTCTTCTGTGCCCTCTTGCAAGTTAGAACAACCTGAACATCGTGTCCTTGAAATATCTCTTTGTATTGGGTTATTATCTTTCTCTTTAGCACTTCTTAAACTTTCTTCTCGCTTTGGAAAACTTCCAGCTTTTTGCACCAGGCACATGAGATAGCAGAGAAGCATTGTCCTGCAAAAGCAAGATGACTTCATTACCACAAAAGACATTGTGTTTATCTTCGATATTGCCTCAAAAAACTTTTCAAATTATCTACGGTGGTTATTCAGCTCAAAATCCCATGAGACTCACTTTCCAATATTGTGAATTTAAAGTCGCAAATTTTCCGTCAGCTATCCAGGACTGTGCTGAATTTATTGCGTTGTTAAGCCAATAGAATCAGTTGTCGTCAACATCAGGTTAACCGCCTTCCTTTCTTTTCGCGGGCTACGTCAATCAAATATAAACAATTACCTGTCTAAAAGGAGATCTTATCGTTTTTCATGTCAGTGTGTGTATTTCCAAGGGATCTTAAAAAGGCATGAGTTCAAGGTTTTGGTTACAAAAGAAAACTGGCGCCATTATAATCACGTGTAGCTATCATCAGCTTCAAAATGGTGAAGATTTGGGCATTATAAAATTTAAGTTGACCAAATGACAACATGAAGACGTGTTGTTTGGAGGACCAACTCAACAGGCTAACACTGGCGTTCAAGACAATAAAAAGAATCCTACCTCATCAACATACAACCAGAGGTCATCTACCTCTGGTTGTATTAAAATGTGCAACTCGGGTTTGATACCTTACCGGCTGCCTTGTGATAACTACAGAATATATGGAGCATTCACGTGTTTTTTAAATACCAGTGCAATTATGCATGCTTCTTAAGGAATTTTTCAATCTGTTTCGCTTTGTAATCTTTAAACAAATCTGATGAGAAGTCCTTGAAAGTTGGCCTTTTCATGAGTTTACTCCATCACTTGTCAACAGCAAAATTACTCTTTTCACATTTCAAATAGCAACCGACTACTTCAGATATTCTTTTTACGAAGCAATTTTGCTATTTGATGGAAATCACAAGCTGGAAAAGGCATAACTGGATCACTTAGACCGCTGCTGCCGTAAATATCCCCAGTTGTTGTAACCTTAACATCATAAACTACCTTTAAGATATTTAAAAATGCCCCTACAAAAATCAGCCCTGAGAAAACTCAACTTGTTGTTAAAAATATGTTTCCCTGGTCGTCTATCAATTTATGCCTTTGACCATTAAATAAATTAAAGCACCCTCCTTTGCCACCCCCGCCCCAAGGCGAAGTTAAATTCTTTTAGTTAATAAGCAACTGAGCTATTACTCCCAAGCTTTGCATAAAAGGGAGGGCTTTTTACAACCAGCAGGCAAATGTAATTTGATTAGGACACTGAGAGGCTAAACTTGTCATCTTCAACAGAAAACTCGACAATTAAAAGTTTAGAGATTAATTTGACAAACCTCAAAAAACATTCCAGGGAGGCCAAATATTAAGCTGAATGTATATGAATTATCAGAGCAAGGGGGAGTAGTTCTTTTCAGAGGCTAAAAAGATATTTGACAAACAAAAACAGGACTTTGATGAAACAAATAAAAGACACTTGAAAAGTAGTTTTTAGGTTTTGTGGTGATTGTTACTAAGACGTTTTACTATATTATGCAATAATGTTAATCAGTCGACCTCAGTATTGTTTCCATATTCTGCCAATAGGCAAAAGCTTTCTTACAGTCCAGAAATAGCGTCACAGAATCTTTCAAGCGAAAGAGAACGTGAATTTTTAAGCCTTGTAAATCTCTGGATTAACAAAAAAGTAACAAATACTACATAAAGGTAGGAAATAAATCCTTGACATAGAGGTTAGTACTAGATATTTGCGGATTATGCAACTCTACACCATTCTGTAATGACACATGGAAAAGGATGAATCATTACAAGACCCTATTAATAAAAACTACGGTTTTTTATTTTCAGATGTAAGGTTTTCTCTCATTTTTTTAGAAAATTTTCAGGCAGAACATCTGACTGGTATCTTTTAATTTTTATAGGGTTCCTTTCAGAAACCGGGATGTTATATTCCGGCAATAACGCAACAAGTGTTTCTCTTGTAATGATCGGAGCCGATTTGATCGATAAATGCTATTTCTGTAGACAGATATTGCTGATACATACATGAAAAGGAAATAAACTAATTTGCAATTTTGGGAGTTTTACAATTTAACTGCCGATTTTACTATACGGAGGGGTGTCATCAAAGCTAAGGAACTACCATGAATTTGTGATTCTTTTAGTGGGACCAAGACTTCCTATTGTTTTAATCTATGTTCCACGAACATGCTCCTGAAATGGTGGGAGGTGTGTTTTGCTTCCACTTCCTTTTATCAGGATCATACTACTCACCTGGCTGATTATCAACAGGGAGAGGAGGGAGAGAGAGAGAGAGAGAGAGAGAGAGAGAGAGAGAGAGAGAGAGAGAGAGAGAGAGAGAGAGAGAGAGAGAGAG
>RDPX01000047.1:4801820-4882690 GCA_003991215.1 Morbakka virulenta
ATGACAGTATCATTGAGTCTCTTGAAGTCAATTTTTTGGAATGCTATTCCATCACTCTTTTCTTTTGAGTCAAATATTTCTTTCAGGTCATAAAAAATTATTTTTATTACTTTTATTATTATTAGTAGTATTATTATTATTATCATCATCATCATATTTGATATATTTTCTACCACTAGTTTATATTTGGTTCGGTTGTTATTGATGTGAACCCAGATGGCTTCTTCCCATCTGAGGAATCATTTTCACTTGTAACTTTAATGTCCTAGGGTCAATTGTAAGATTCAGGCTGTACCTAACAGTGCTGTTTTTCAGGTTGTTCTAGACTCATTGCTATTCCAATTTGTTTAAAATAGCTTTCAAAGTTTTTTGAGACAGTTCCCAATGCACCCACAATCACAGGGATAACTTCAATCTTTAATTTCCACAATTGAGCAATCTCACTTTTTTGAGGTCTGTACTTATCAACTTTCTCTGGTTCTTTCTCTGGCACCCTGACATCTCCAGGTATTGCGACATCTGTAACTTTTGTCCCTTATTTTTTCTTATCGATTACAACCATGTCTGGTTTTCTTGCAATCACTTTTCTGTCAGGTTGTATCGCAAAATCCCACATGATCTCACATGACTCATTCTTCATTATTTCTTGTTTATGCCATTTCCTGGCCGCTTCAAGATCAAACGTTTTGCATAATATTCAGTGTTTTTATTTGCAAACGTTATTGTGGCGCTTCAGATATTCTTTTCTTGCCAATAGAGTACACTCACTAATTATGTGGTAAACAGTTTAATTTCTCTCACCACACATTATTATTAGTAGTATTAGTAGTAGCAGTAGTAGTAGTAGTAGTAGTAGTAGTAGTAGTAGTAGTAGTAGTATCATCATTATTATTTATTATTATTATTTATTACAAATGCGATTCCTCTACCACGTTTCCAATGCTGAAAGCAGCCTCAAGGAAAATCGCCAAGCACAGATTACCAAAAACATGATGTTGAAGGTGATGATGACGTTATAGTTGCGCAGACAGATTTAAAGATTCTTGGCCTCCAAGAATTTACTCATGCGAAGCGCCAGAAGGAAATCAGGTGAGTATCAAGAGCAATTGAACATAGTCTTTATCTTGCATAGTACATCAAACAAGGATTAAGAAAAATGTATATCACTTTTATTGATTTACGTGATGCTTTTGGGTAGGTATATTATGGTTTTATAGGTAAAGCCATGAAATTTTATCACCAACCATTATACATAAGGACTTTTATTGCAAACATTTTTATTGATTTTTTATCTCTGCCACAACTGAGGATTCATTAGTTGATAACAAAAGGGAACTATTGCAAGTGGAAACTTTGTCATCGCTGCTGTGTAACATGTGCTGTGAGACGGTAATGAAAACAAAGGATCAGGCTCAGACAAAACAATGTACTGGATACGTATTTGGTAATACCATTTCCACCTCTAATTGTTTTCAGTTTGCTGAAGACGCGACCACAATGACCAGTCTCGTGTCCCACAAACTGCTGTTTTTCAATTTGTTTCAGACGTGCCCCCTGTGAGATAATTTGCCAATACTAATTGACAAATGTCACTGCCAATGACATTTGTCAGTTCGTATTGAGAAATCAATGGTTGGCCAAGAAAAATCACGTATGCAAATTCCTGTCAAACAAAAGGAAGGAAGATAATTCCTCCCATGAAACGTGAAGAACGATTTTGCTATCTGGCTTTGACATGAGCGAAAATCCCTTCAAGGATGCAATAATGAAGGTATTAAAGGAATCTATAATTAAATCAGAAACTCTCTGCTTACAGCCAAGTAACTGAGTTACAAGGCTCTTTTCTTCTCACAATGTCGAAGATGCCTGGTTGAAACTATGTGAGTCTTATTCTGCAGCATATTCGATAGCTCAAATTTCATCCAGGAAACAACAGTACCAAATCCCCTTTTTGAAGAGTTGTGACTCAATCTCATCTCTTCTTCTCACTTATATCAAGTGTGAGACCCTTGCACAAAGAAACCCCAAACAAAAATATCTTTAAAATGAAGCGGTCGTAAATCCACTGGAAAAACACAAAATTTCAAACTGGGACCAATTTTTGTAACTGAAGAAGTAGAACACAATCTTAAAACTGGTCAACGAAAACGACCAATCACCATATATCATGACATGATTCGGTCTTAAAAGCACACCATATTTCATCACTGATCGGATTTACTAAATAAAAATGTAAATCATTGAGCTCTTGTGAGAATAAACTTCCTCAAGTCGAACAGTACAAAACCAGTCGTTACGAATACTTGAATGGCTATGTAAAGAACATAAATATACCCAACTTACTGTAACTGAGGTTTCTTCTCCTGGTTTTTATTTAAAAAACAGGAACAATCTCAAAAATCTTCTAAAAAATTTTAAATCTTGATTGAAAAAGAATTCTTACAAAACGTACAAAGACAAGAATAGACGTCTCATAGGCTCATTTGATTCGCCTGTCCTATACGTGAGAGACTGCATGTTTTCTTACACGTTTAGATGGTCTTTCTACATACGTTTTGACTCATTATTACTATTATTATTTTTTATTTTTTTTTTAAATCTCAGACATGTTTGTCTGGAAAGTTCTTTTGTTCTTTTATCTTTGAGAGCGGGTAACAACAAGTCACCAGGGGTCTCAAAGTTCCTTCTCTTGTTTCTCTAAAGAGAAAGACTTTTCGCACTATCCTCGCTGTTTCAAGCAGTGCCATTTTTGGAATAATTGCCATCGCAATCTTCACACCCATCTTCTCCATCTTCCATACTTGTCTGAAATGACCCTCAATGCTCCAATTACTACGGGTATCACCGTACCTTTTCAATCTTTTCAAGTTCTTTTTCTGCTACTCTTGGATCTCCTGGCACAGCAATATCGATTATTTTCACTTCTTTGTTTATCTTATCTACCAACACACTATCTGGTCGCCTTGCTTTAATAAATCTATCACACTGAATGGTGAAATCCCATAAGAGCTTGAAATCCTCATTTTCGATTACTGCTTCGGGTTGCTGTTCATACCATTTCTCAGCTCTTTCCAAGCCTCCTTTGTTGCAAAGTTGCCAATGCACATATCGTGCCACATTGTTATGTCTTTTCTTGTACTCACTTTGAGGTAATTTTCCGCATTCACTAACCAGATGACTAATAGTTTCTCCTTTTTCTCCGCAATCAGCATTCTTATCAATATGGAACTTTGTGTAATCTTTCTTGAAGCTTGTTCATGAGCACTGCATATCAGTGCTTCTGTACATCCCTTTAAATCTCCCTTTGCAAGCCATTGTCATGATTTATCCCAATTCACTTCTTCCTTGTCCCTCACAAACTGTCCACGCATCACCTTTTGTTTCAACTTCTCTTCCATTTCCTGGCTCTTAGACTTTTTGTAATGATTTGGTTCCATTGCTTCCTCGGTATTAACTATACTGACTTCCCCTACTTTTCTAAAGTGAATCTCTCCGCTGTTCTTTATTTACCAACTCACTTTATTTTACACATTTCTCACAACTCATCAAACCTCTTTTAGCTCTATTTTTTGAAATGTATATCCTTCTGACGTCACTCCTTGGATGAAGTTCCTTCTTTATTGTCATAACTTTTCTTGTTTTTCTATCGATCTCTTGAAGTTCATTCTTAGTCCATCTACGTATGCCTGCTCCATATCTCATAAGTGACAATGCCCAGGTGTTTGCTGCTAATATTTTGTTCCTACCGTTCAATTTTGATTTTATAATAAGATTGAATCGTCGCAAGTATTCCTTTCCGAATAATTCTTTCATCTCCTTCTCCTTTATCTTGTCAAGCTCTAAAATACCAAGGTATTTGTATCCTTTATCACCAACGTCCTCAACACTTTCTATACTTTCTATACTCCATACTTTCTACTTTCTTCATTTGTTAGTCTTATATCTTCACTTTTGACCAATTTCCCCCGTTTCATGATAGTAACACCACACTTCTTTACCCCAAACTGCATTCCAATATCCTGACTTACCACTTGCACTGTCGACACAAGACCATCAATTTCATTCTTGTTCTCAGCAAACATCTTCTAATCATCCATGAATAAAAGATGGTTGATTTTCACATCTCCAAGCCTGTACCCTGCTTTTGCCTTGCGCAATACGTTTGACAAAGGTAACATACAAATTACAAAAACAAGTGGAGAAAGGCTGTTTCCTTAAAAGATTCCTCTCTTAATGTTGACTGTTCCGAGAGACTCTCCACATGACGTCAATTCCGTTTTCCAATTCCTCGTTGATAGCTGAAGAAAACTTGTCACATTTTGTGGTACTTATGCCATTTTCAAACATTCGACTATCCAGGAGTGGGATACCATGTCATAGGATTTTATATAATCCACCCATGCCACGGCGAGGTTCTTTTGTCGTTTATTTAATTATTATTACTACTACTATTATTATTATTATTATTATTATTATTATTATTATTATTATTGTAAATCTCAGACATGTTTGTCTGGAAAGTTCTTTTGTTCTTTTATCTTTGAGAGCGGGTAACAACAAGTCACCAGGGGTCTCAAAGTTCCTTCTCCTGTTTCTCTAAAGAGACAAGACTTTTCGCAGTATCCTCCCTGTTTCAAGCAGTGCCGTTTTCTGAATAATTGCCATCTCAATCTTCACACCCATTTTCTCCATGTATCTTTCAAACTTGTTTGAAATGACTCCCAATGCTCCAATTACTACAGGTATCACCGTAACTTTATTCATTTGCCATACATGACCTATTTCTTCTCTCAACATTTGGTACTTTTCAATCTTTTCAAGTTCTTTTTCTGCTACTCTTGAATCTCCTGGCACAGCAATATCTATTATTTTTACTTCTTTGTTCCTCTTATCTACCAACACAATATCTGGCCGCCTTGCTTCAATAAATCTATCACACTGAATGGTGAAATCCCATAGGAGCTTGAAATTCTCATTTTCAATTACTGCTTCGGGTTGCTGTTCATACCATTTCTCAGCTCTTTCCAAGCCTCCTTTGTTGCAAAGTTGCCAATGAATATATCGTGCCACATTGTCATGTCTTTTCTTGTACTCTCTTTGAGCTAATTTTCCGCATTCACTAACCAGATGACTAATAGTTTCTCCTTTTTCTCTGCACATTCTGCACAGTGGGGAATCAGCATTCTTATCAATATGGAACTTTGTGTAATTCGTTCTTAAAGCTTGTTCTTGAGCACTGGATATCAGTGCTTCGGTACATCCCTTCAAATCTCCCTTTGCGAGCCATTGCCATGATTTATCCCAATTCACTCCTTCCTTGTCCCTCAAAAACTGTCCATGCATCACCTTCTGTTTCCATTCCTCTTCCATTTCCTGGCTCTTAAACTTTTTGTAATCATTTGGTTCCATTGCTTTCTCGGTATTAACTATACTGACTTCCCCTACTTTTCTCAAGAGAATCTCTTTGCTGTTCTTTATGTACCAACTCAGGTTATTTTCTTCTCCCTTTACACAGTTCTCACAACTCATCAAACCTCTTCCACCCCTCTTTCTTGAAACGTATATCCTTGCAACGTCACTCCTTGGATGAAGTTCCTTGTTTATTGTCATAACTTTTCTTGTTTTTCTGTCGATCTCTTGAAGCTCATTCTTAGTCCATCTAAGTATGCCTGCTCCGTATCTCATAAGTGACACTGCCCAGGTGTTTGCTGCAAATATTTTGTTCCTACCGTTCAATTTTGATTTCATAATCAGATTGAATCGTCGCAAATATTCCTTTCGGAATAATTCTTTCATCTCCTTCTCCTTTATCTTGTCAAGCTCTAAAATACCAAGGTATTTGTATCCTTCATCACTAACCTCCCGAATACTTTCTCCATTTGTTAGTGTTATATCTTCACTTTTGACCAATTTCCCTCGTTTCATGATAATAACGCCACACTTCTTTACCCCAAACTGCATTCCAATATCCTGACTTATCACTTGCATTGTCGACACAAGACTATCAATTTCATTCTTGTTCTTAGTAAACATCTTTAAATCATCCATGAATAAAAGATGGTTGATTTTCACGTCTCCAAGCCTGTACCCTGCTTTAGCCTTGCGCAATACGTTTGACAAAGGTAACATACAAATTACAAAAACAAGTGGAGAAAGGCTGTTTCCTTACAAGATTCCTCTCTTAATGTTGACTGTTCCGAGAGACTCTCCACATGACGTCAATTCCGTTTTCCAATTCCTCGTTGATAGCTGAAGAAAACTTGTCACATTTTGTGGTACTTATGCCATTTTCAAACATTCGACTATCCAGGAGTGGGATACCATGTCATAGGATTTTATATAATCCACCCATGCCACGGCGAGGTTCTTTTGTCGTTTATTTAATTATTATTACTACTACTATTATTATTATTATTATTATTATTATTATTATTATTATTATCCCTGATTTCTCTTTGAATTGTTTTGCAAGATCAAACACCGGGTCACTACCAGTGACCTTGGGTGAGTGAAATAGGAAGTTTATTTTTTCTAAAAGGAAAGAAGTATAAGTGAAAGATTTATAAGAATATTCTGCTTTAAGGTGGTGAAGACATCACTTTCTAGATGGTTAGAGCCCTTCATAGTACAAACACTGTGTGCTATGTAATTATTTTTTTAATTTTTGAAGAGCATGCCTTATTTTCATTAAAGGTTCCCTATCCTTTATTTCTGTGTGAAAAATATGAAAGAAGAAAGGTTATGCACTTAAAATTCAACTAAAAGTAAATTTCTAAGTAACTTGCTCCCTAACATTTTTTGTCCAACATCGTGAGGAAGGTATCTTATTTTTCACGATTACTGGAATGAGACCACTTCTTTGCATTTAAGCAAACTTAACGTATTTAAACTAACGTCTTCAGGTTACAAAAATAGTACATTAAAACTTGAGCTGCAGATCACAGAAAGTAGCTAAGTACCATAGACTATCAATTTATTACGAGTAACGCATTTGATAAAAGTGCAAAATCTGCATTGACAGCATGTAAAAAAATTGAATAAAAAAAAATAAATATATATATATATATATATATATATATAAGATATGATAAGTTGGAAAGAATCAAAAAACTACACAGTCCATTTCGACAAGCCTGTTTCGTGATTTTATTCACTCTTCAGGAAATGTGTTACGTTATGTGTTACGTTATATTACGCTCTGCATTTATGTATTGAGCACTTTAATACGGATAACCGAATCGAAAGTTTTATATATATATATATATATATATATATATATATATATATATAAGACACATGACATCCACCGTGTTGTTATTAAAGACCTAAAAAAGACAAATAATAAAAAAACTTTTGTTGTTTTTCTCAATTTTTTCATGACTTACTTCTGTGCAAAACATTTTTACGCTGACCAGATCAATTTTGAATGACCTTTCCCTTGTAGTGCATCGTGAAATTAAATACATTTACATAGGTCAGGAATTAATTAGATAAAAGTGATGCTTGTATTTTGTTTTGTGAAACATCATGAAAATTTAATTAAATATTTAATTTGAATTATGCTGGAGCCGCGAGGAAAATGAGAGGATAAAAGCTGGGCTTTTATCTCTAGATAGAGACATTCTCTTATCGTGTTTGCATCTCTGTAAAAGAAGGAAAACTGTTAACGATTTACTTTAGGTACGGAGACGTAAAATTTTTGCCTTATAATCTGAAACCAGGAATGCTCTCCACGTTGCTATATTTCATTCCCCTTCCTGTATGTTTTCAAACCTTCAAAGAGTAACCTTCACAAGATTTTCCAGATAGGTTTCTTTTTTGTTTACATTTAATCTGAGCATCACTGTTAGATTACATCATTAATTTACAATTATATTTCAAACAAATTTGACACTACATAGTATATCATAACATGATATGCCACCAGAAAATAGACACCCACACTGAGGTGTGGAACGTGTACCAGTAAGCCTTGTGTGAAAAAAGCTTTAAAGCCACTCATCCTTAATATTAATGCACATAAAATGAAAGATTTATGTTATAAAATGTGCATTAATATTAGGGTGGGCAATGGACCATTATGCTGACAAATAAAATAAAACTGCATTGAAGTCTACAAATCCCAACAGCATGGCGGGTTATACACTCTTCAGCTTTCTAATTTTTTTTCTATTTTCCCAAAAAGTTGACCATTCTGAACACATTTTGTTTCATAAAGTTTTTGATATCTTCAAGCCGTTTCCAAGAAAACTCAGTTTTAAAGCTCTGATCTCAATATTACATCTCAACTTATCTCCTGTTGTAAAGTTTTCAGTTCTCGCTCTCTTCACTCCCTCGAACAATAAAACACATCTGATTTTTGTAAAGCTGAAAAAAGAATCCCCGAAAACAACAAAAATAGGATCACTTTGGGATAAACCTCATTTGCATAACCCCAACTGCACGTCTGAGAACAAATTAAACAAGTCACGTAAGAAACTCGTGAATTTTTATTTTTATCCAAATAATCCATCTAAGTGGTGAAAATACCAAATTGGTAACCTTTGTGTGACAATTTTGCTGTCAATTTTACATTGAGAAGTTTTTGAGTAAATTAATAAATCACTAGATTTTGTCTTTCAAAAGTAGGAAGGGAAAAAAAATAATTCTCGTGATGAATAGAAAATGAAAAAAAGCAACACCTGCATGAGTTGAAATTTTTAAGATCCAACATTGTTTAACAAAATAGGTTTCTTATACGAAAATTTAGTAATAAAATGATAATACTGCTATTTTATATATACGATATATATACGATATATATATATATATATATATATATATATATATAAACCTGGGAATCTTTTGATGAAAAAAATATTTCCATATTTTCATTTCTATTTAGGCAGTTGAAGATTGTTTTTCATTTTTAAGAAATAAATTTGCATTGCGTTATTGAGGTTTGAAGTAATTTTGGACACCTTCTGGGAAAAAAAATTAATATTAACTCAAATTTAAAAGACTTTGTCTAACATAAATAGAGCAGAAAGGAGTACATAGCTTGTCCTTTTCCTAACAAGAATCTTAGCTCTTAAAAGGTATGGAGTTTGGCAGAGTTATGTAACCATCTCAATCGGAGCTGCTTTAATGTTTCTTGCTAACTAAACCTTCTTAGGATTAAGTATTACGCAAGGCCTCATAACAGATTTCGACAATGTCACCTGTCCTTTTTCCATGTCAATACTTGTGCCAAAGACCATACTTTTCTTTTCGTTTCCTTCTCCAGCGATCTCCTCCAGGTCTCCTCATGTCGCCCTATTCCCTGCTTTCCTACAGGCTTCTGACGCATGGCAACGTTGAAGAATGCCATTTCTTCATGTAAAGAATATAGCCTATCCAACGTCATCCTCGGTATCTAATCTCAAGAAAAAGAGGTTTGTGCCATTTCTTTTGAAGAGGTTCTGGTTTGATACTGTGTTGGATCCAAAGAACCCAAGGCCAGACCAATATGTCTTCACAAGGAATCAAGATCGTCTGACTTTCCTTGGATGCCTTGATGCCTTTGTGCAAGTTATAATAGATCATCTGCAAAATCCGCAAAATAATGCCACTATCAAAAGTTTAGGACCACTCATGAAGAAAAAAAGATTTCTCTGTACGGCATCAGATTACATCATCCTATTGGTAAGACTACATAATACTTATTACTTTTGCTCAGGTCATTTATCAGACATTCATCTTCGTCATCAGGATAGATTTCACGCTAGCCTTTTTGACTTTTGACAAATGTAAACACCGGTCATAAATAGTTTTGGAGTGAATTTCGAGACCTATCTGAACGGAATATTTCTAACAACTTAGGGATCAGCAAGACTGCAGTACTTCGATTCATCAAACATCATGAGCAGTATAGTTCCTTCAACTCTGCCAGAGATGACCACTTTATCAAAAGGATAGTTACAAAATAGCCAATGAGTTCTGTTAACAAAGATTGAGCAGCTTTGGTGGAAAGAGGGGTAAACTTAAGTCCTATGTTTATTTCGAGAGGTCTTTCACACGAATACGACCTGAAATCGTGCAAAAACGCAGAAAACCCACGCCTTATACCTTTAATGAAAGCCAAACGTTTGGCCTCTGCCTAGAAGAATCAGCACTGGAATTCAGCATAGTGGGATGAAGAAATGTTTTCGAACAAATCCATACCGCAACAGCTCTTAGTGAGGAAAAGACACTTTCGTCGGCCACCTTTAACGCGATAGATTGAAAAATGCACTATAAAAGTTTAAAAGACGTGTGGGTAAAAGAAATCATGCAGAAATACTCCAGACACCTGGTGCACAATTTGCTTAATCGTCTGGAGGAGGTGATCAAAATCTGTAGTTGATCCATCAAATATTGAATGTCGACGAAGAAACTGTCAATGTTGATATAGAATTATAAACATTATGTAGAAACGTAATGTTATCCTGAATAAAGCAGTTTTAATATATCTTTGCGATCAGTTTTATCAATTTTGTTTAAAAATCAAGAATAGTCTTAAACGTTTGGTACTGACTATAGTGACAACTGTAATCCTCGAATTATGTTTTTGTTGGCTTTGGTCCTCCACCCGGGAGTGCAGAGCAAGAAAAGCAAAGGGTACAAAAGACAGCATTAACTTACTCCTGTCTCTATTTCGAAGCTGGCTCTCAGTCCCGCTCCACATATGACCCTGCCATAAAACTCTTAGTACAGCATCTGTATGATGGAAGAAATTTTACCTGGTGTGCCATAGTGTAAAAGGATTTTTAACAGTGCTGATCTGTGCACACTTTCAAAAGCTTTTGTACAATCAATGAAGTTTGAATAGATTGTGGCCTTCAGTTCATGACTCCATTTATTTACCCGCTTTGGATCTCCGTTTCCTGGAATCTGCCTGGTTTGGTCTCAGTTGCTGGCTCCTTAACTGGTAATTATATTTAAGTTAACTTTGCTATGGTTCTTGCTGGTCACGTCATACTTCCTTACTGGAGTTTCTGAAGACTAGAATTCATCTGCCAGTACTTTGTAAATCCTGGAAAGAGTAACTAAGTCCTGTTTTGAGGGATTATTTTTTGTCTCAGAGGCCACATTGTCTGTTTATGCTCCTTATCTGTCTTTCTTTTTCTTGACCTTGTTGTTAAAAGCTGCATAGGTAAATTGGAGATGGCCTTTTACCCTCTGATGAATCTAAACCTACCAGACAGTGGCGAAATAAGGCTCTTGTGGCCCTTAGGCAAGTTTCAAGATTTTTAAAATATGCCCTGAACTAATGATAAAATTTATATTTTTGTACAAAAATAACAAATATCCATTAGTTAACATTAAATTCTAAACAAAACAATATCAATTTTACAAAGGTTAAGGTAAAGTACTACTAAATACATGTGTTTTTGTATAGATACATTATTAAATTTTCATTTTTCTCGCTTTGACAGTAACAAACTCATTAATCATAGAATTGAAGTCAGTTCTGGATAGCAAATCTTTTTCAATGCGCAGAAGTGCCAACACACCTAGGTGGTGCTGATTCATTGTGGATAGCTTTACATCCTTAATTCGAGTAACCTAGGAAAATGACCGTTTACCAGAACAATTAGTAGCCATCAGTGACAAGTAAATTCCCAAAGCCACTTCAGTGTTTTGAAATGAAGCTGAATCTCGAGTTTTGTGCATTTAATTTGAACATATGTTGAGCAATACCTGGTGACTCTTCTTTGATACGTTTCTTCTTTGTCTGTTTCTTATACCAACAGATAAACTGACAGAATTCTAAATAGAAGTCAGAGGAAAGATCACTTGCATACACACCAACACGTCTTTCAACTGCAGCCACGATATCATCATCAGACATTGATTCAAACTCAGTCAGAACACCAAACCGCTGCTGCATAGTTGAATATGCCTCAATATGTTTTTTCAAAGCACAGTTCGTCTGAGCGATGATGATATTAAAATTTTTAACTTTAAATTTCTGCTTTCCTGTCATACTTTCCATAGTATCTGCAGCACGTCCTTCACTAATATGCTTCTTGCGTTTAGCTCTTCGGCGTGTTTCACCTTCATACTTATAAGAGCTGTTTCCACAACGGTCAGAAGCTTTCTGCTCATAGATGTCAAATTTCTCTGTGCAATCACTTATGAATTGAACCAGACTCTTCAAAAGACCAATTGCAGTTGTTAGTTAAATGGTAGCACTTTGCAGTAAGTTGATTCATTGGTTGAAGCGCTGCAGAATGTCATTCCAAAGTTCACAAATGAAGGAAACGTCTATGGTACCCATATGCACTGCCAAATCGTTTGCCTTATTTCGAGTATCCCTATTCTGACTGTCATCAGTAAAAATTTCCTCAAGAGCACTGTGGAACTGCTGATATCCTTGGAATACAGCCTCAGTGACATCAGTCCCTAGCAGACCATCGGGTATCTGATAGGTGTTTAGAAACAAGACAGCGAGGTTTCTGTTCTTTGTGGATTAGCAGAATCCTTCATCGATGTGTAGATGCTGCAAAGAATGTGTACAAACGCTGCAAAAACCCAAAGTATGAAACAACTTCAACACAAAAGTCCACCTCAAATTGACCAACAAGATTTAATTGGTGGCTTGCACATGGAATGTAATCCACCAAACTGTTCTTGGTTTTGCTGCATACCAATGTGTTTTCCGGACATATTACTGGCATTGTCATATGTCTGTCCACGGCAATGAGTGAAATCAATGTTCTTCTCTGATAAGTACTGATGTAGAGTATCAGCAAGATTTTGACCTGTGTGACTGGAAATTGGGATGAATGTGAGAAAACGCTCCACTGGTTCAAATTTTTCCATATTGACTTGACGAATAATAATTGTCAGCTGGTCAGTATGAGTAAAATCTGGTGTAGAGCCCACTGAAATAGAGAAAAACCTTGACTTTAAAACTTCCTGTTTGATATCACCAAGAACTTTGTGTCCCATCAGCAGTGGCAAGTTCTTCACAAACGTTTTTTTATTTAGAGATAAGATTAATGCCCACGTCCGCGGTTGGCATGTTGACAAATATGCTGAGATAGAAAAGGATCAAATTGACTAATTAACTCCAATATTCCCAAATGATTGCCATGGTGACCAGAACTAATAATCTCATTATTGCCCCGAAGTGGTAGACCTCTCTCACAAAGAAGGGCAACTGTTGCAACATTGTGAGCGCATATTTCTAGTATTTCTGTTACTCACTCATATTTTTTTGTGCAACTCGGCATCAATTCGACCAGCATTAGCAGAGCGATGAGCAAGAGGAGGAACTGAGTCAATATGTTTCGTGCTCGTTTCATGAGATTTTTCTCAGTTATATTTTTCCAGTCATTATCACCAGAGATGCATAGCTTTATACTTCTATCTGATGAGAACAAAATGCATGCGGAACAGAAAACACAAGTCTTGGCTGGAGAATAAACTAGCCAGTCCCAATTGAATACCTCTCCATTTGGTAAAACTCTTGTAAAGGCAGTAGGAAATGATTAAGCCTTGAAAATAATTTTATTGGTATTTATCAAATAACGTATGAACTTATTGAGTTAAAATTATCAGTGCTTAACTTAGCCCCCACCCCTCCAAAAAAAAATTGATTATCCTACCCCACATCCAATGTTTTATAAAATACACATGGTTTTTTAAACAAGTAATACTTACTGTCTTAATGATTAAAAATTAATAAAACTTTGATTATCAATTATTTGAATATTACATAAAAATATGCTTACCGGTTATATAAAATGTTATATGAAAAAAATTTCAGTCTTAAATAGTACTTTTCAGACCAGCAAAACTGCACGCATGAATAGCAACACTAATACTATTTTTTGTGTTTAGCTAAAGTTGGTATATTTGCATAATGTTTACAATTGAATGTTACAACACGAAGTACGACTTGCTAAAAATTACTATATTAAGGAACTGCTATAAAAATGTCATAATAATAATAACTATACACATCGATAAATATATTTTTTTAAATATTCAAATTCAGAATTAAAGTACATACATAGTTTTATTATCTCAGAATTGGCTAATGTTTGCCTAACAAATTCTTCATGCAAAAATAATAATCATACCTAGGTTTTATTTCTCAGGTCACTCGTGATGAGTCATGACCGTTCACCGTTGTTCTGTTGTTCTGACGAATACGAAATTTAACAATTTTATTGTTTTGCAGCCAAATCACTTACAACATAGTAAACAACTTCAGACCTTTCACATCGTGGCTAATTACCGATAACTGACAGGTAACATTTTTCTCTTTGTCATAATCAAAATGTTTTCAGACTGCCAGAAATGGTCTGGATCTTTTTGTGGCCCCAAAGCATGTGCCCAGTTTGCCTAATGGTTAATCCGCTACTGCTATCATACTGCACACAACGCCGACTGTCATTTAATTTTGTGAGAACTTCAATTTTATCAAGTTTGTTTATTAGTTTGTATTCAAAAAAGGTTCAAGATCAAATCCTTTGTCACATAATTGTTCTCTCACACACAGACCTAAGTAAAAAGCCATTAATGCCTGGACTTTTCGTCTAGTCATCTTGTTTATATAAAAAATAATAATTTTAGTGGCTCACCGGCACTAAGCTCGGATTGACATCTCGGCTCTGTAAAATCTTTACCACTATCCTCATCTCCTTACTGACGTTTCCTCCTAGTTATCTTCCTTTATGACATCCAGTTACCTGGTTTCTAATCTTACGTCACTGCTCTTTTCTCCTTCTGGTGCAGAAGAAAGGGGGATAGTAAAATGGTCAGAATTAGCACGTCAAACTTGACAGCAAAGGATTTTTTCCATCCTAATTTTTCAAAGTTTAATAGAATAGCTTCCCCTTCTCGTACAGTACCCTTCATTTATTAAAGTTGTCTTTGTGATAAAAACTTTAAAAATAGATTAAGGCCCTGCTCTCTAAATGGAAGTTTCAAAACGTTATTTAATTCATCAGGTTTGTAATCGGCCTCCCTGCCCTGTATTAATTTGTTTCAATCGCCGATATGTTCAATAAATATATAATATGACGGCTTAATAAAAACTATTAATCAGATTAGTTCTGCCCACCCCTTTTCCTTACAAAATCGCCATGGCAACGAATATGTTTGTAAAGTATTAAAAAAAAATGTTTAAGTTTCAAAATCAAAATAACATTTTCAGAGTAAGTTTGTTTCCGATAATGGTGGTGTTTTCTCCGAATGTACCCCAGAGCAAATATCAGGTTTTTATGTTAATGTATACACGATAAATGCGTTTTATTGCTGCAACAGAGTAACTTTTGTAAAATCTTTAACAATATTCTAGTTGTTACCTTAATTATTGTTAAAACCATACGTTAACAGTTGTGACTGAGCAAAAGATCTTTTAAAAGTTCTTTTTCTCTGATTTATTTGTCTTTTTCATCAAAAGAACATCTTTTCCATTATAAGGTTCCTCATCAAATTGTAATAACTTTTGTTTATAACTCAGAGTTTACCTTGGAAAACAACTGTCTAGTTTTACTTTGCTACTGCAATGCCTTTAGAGAAAAATGAGTTTCTCTTTCTAAACAATTTTCGTTCTATTCATTCATACTTCATTACTGATATTTATATAATAAATAGTATTAGTTACCTACGGTTTATAATAGACAAGCTTTGGGCAATACAGAGACCTTGTATGTGACCTTTTATTCGTTTGGAGCTATTTAAGCTATTTCTTTTAACCCTAAAATGCCCAAGTTTTTATCCCATCATTACTGTCCGAGATGGGTTCACCGTGACATAAAGTGAATTTATCACAGGTGACATAGGACATTGCAAGGGGTAGTTCCGAACCTTTGGAGGTAAAATGTTTGCCTTATCACCCAGCTGAACAGGATTCGGAGAGTTTCAAAGAAATACAGTAATATAAGCAAAAATATTAATCATGCATGCAAAAGTTTTGATAAAAATGATGTATAATGATTATGTAGAGAGGCCATGAACGCGAAGATCCCCATCAACATGTCTCGATGACCATTTGTTACAGCGCTTTCGGGTGCACTTCATTGTTTTCATTCGTCTTTAATCGGTTGTTGGATGAATATTTCTTCATCTTTACACTTTGTTCTGAATACGAAATGAACTCCAATGACATTTTGTATTGTTGAATATCAAGGCAGTCACACCAGATAGTAATCGGCGATGTCTACTTCTTTTGTAATACTGAAGAGCAAGAACATGTCAGGTTTTTCAGTAGCATCGCAAAGCCTTCTGGAATTTCTCATGTCATATCTCTAACTCTAACAACTTTGGTCAACCTCTTCAAATCAAGTTCCTCAAAGAGATTACTTCGTAAAGTAATTATCAAAGGTGGCATTTATTCCTCTTCCATTAACTGCCTCAAGATAATTCTTAACTACATTGGATAGGAATCCAAGGTGTCAATTCTTTCCTTTGCGTATATATAGAATTGTATGAAAGATATACCCAGCGCCTCAACCAACCGGAGAAAACTTTCATGATGTGTTCACCTTGTTCAAAAGGTGGATGTTGCCTGAATGAGCATCTCCTTTATCAAGAGGACGAGTTGTTCATCTCAGCACAAAAGATGTGAAGGATCAATTATTGTTCATTTTGCATTGTGAAATGAACAGATCACATCGGAAATGAGCAGTCTTATCATGTTTTCCTTTTCCCTACCCAGTGTCTAAGTCATCAAAGCAAACAAATACACGGGGTAATTTCTTCAAATTTGGCTCTTGACATGGTCGCAGTAAAAACTGACCTTCGATCTGGTCTTCTTTCAACATGTTTTCGTGCTTTCCTTAAACATTCCATTCAATTTTCCTAAATTTTTTCAATTTGTTTTCAATTTTGAAAGCATTTCAATAATTTCAGAGGTTATCAAAGATCCGGAGCTTCTTGCTGTGTTTTCACTATCGATGTGAATTCCTGATTATCACCAAACACATTTGCACTCCGAGATTTTGAAGAGGCAGGTGAAACGCCATTGTTCTTCCCAAGGCAAGTGGTATGGTAAAAAAGCGACCTTTATACATCAGGATTGCAATAAAAATTGTAAGTGGCTTTTTTTTAAGAAACCTTTCTGTTGTCGTTGCTGCAGTGCAAAATATCGTGACAACTGTCAAAGCTGAGTAACTTGGGGGGCCCTTACTTTCTTGCCAAAACAATTTCAACCTACGTTTTTTTAACGCAAATAAAAATGGGTAAATTATTGCTGAGAAATACCAGGAAAATTGGTAGAACCGTTCTTATTGTAAAGAAGAAACAATGTAAATTTAATCTGTTTGGGCCCTCGAAAACACAGCTTGGGTGCGTCAGGGTTAAATCCCAATGCTAATTTTGGGATAATTATAAAATTATTTTTTCGCCTTTGAGCATACCACGACCTGAACGGTATTCATCATCAGCTACAAGATTCTTTAAGTTGAGTCGTCTTATGTTTCTATTTCAGTCACAGATTAAATTAGATCTAATTTTGATAGCTAAATCTTTTTCTATAACAAGGCTCTGGTTAGAAAGATAATACATAGATATGATAGTTTGCGCATATAACATCAAGAACCAAACTTTTTCTATAACAAGGATCTGATTAGAAAGATAATACATATGCATGACATTTTGTGCATATAACATCAACAACCAATCTTTTTCTATAACAAGGCTCTGGTTAGAAAGATAATACATAGATATGATAGTTTGCGCATATAACATCAAGAACCAAACTTTTTCTATAACAAGGATCTGATTAGAAAGATAATACATATTTTTATGACAGTTTGTGCATCGACAGTCATTAATTTGATCTTTGTTACTGTTACTTTGTCCATGGTTATTGATCGTATTGTACATTGGTAAAAAAATCTAAGTGTTGTCTCTTATGGCTTTTTGATGGTAATTTTTTTTAATTTATAAAATCATTACAAAATTTAAATTGGCACTTGGTGAAGCAAATAAAAGTTTAAAAAATGTTTCTTTTTCAATAGTGTCAAGTCTAATACTGAACCTGATTTTTTAATAGTGTAATGTGTTCAGTCTTTTCTGTCATCGGTATCTTAAGTCATTTCCTGATCTTTTGTTCGATGTTGTTATCCAAGTCTTAGTTTTCAACATAGTTATGATATTCGACGCTGCCTAGTAGTTCTTTGATAACTTGTAACTTTGATACAAGAGGATTTTGTTTCTTTGATGGAGTGATAGGTGGTTAATAATTTTCAAATGCTCGTTAAAGGTATTGAGTGACTTCTACATATGTAATTTATCTGTTTTGTTAAAGTGAAAATGCTGGCCAAGAAACGTAAGTTTTAACATAAGAAATCCTTTTGTTCTTAACGTACAGTTTTGGTTGATACTGTGAGACCATTAAGTATTTCTCGTATACTAAAAGCACCCCAGTATTTATTGACTTCCAATGTCATAACATACCAGTAGCTCGACCAGCAGCACAGATATAAAATGTTTTAGTTTTCCTTTCTAAGAACAAAATTTACACAGCAACCTTAGAATAATAAGATCAGAGAAACCCAGCAGTAGTTGTATACCTGGAATTATACAATGCTCAGAACAAATGTATTGCATAAATGACCATATAACATAAATATGTTATTAGAGAGAGAGCTCATTGAACTCCTCCTTTACCAAGTCTAATAAAGATACTACTTAAATATCAAGCTAAAACAGTTTAATAAAGGCACCATATAGTTTTTCACGTTGCTCTCATATTTCTAAAAGATAATAGTACCATATTACTGTGTGCAATCATTTATTAGAAACTTGTCTAATGCGATTGCTAAATCAATGTGTCAAGGAACTTAATTTGCTTTAACTATGCGTGATTAATACTATTTTGACGTTTCTTAAAGGAGTCAAGCATCCCAGCCCCTTTCTGGAGCAAATCGTTATTGATAAATCCCTTCGATTTGCTTCACTTCCATACAGGCCTAAAACATTAAATTGAAACGACACTCAACGTTTATTTGTCTAAAATATTTGTTAAAAACAATGGATACTTTTGAAAACTGTTAAGAAATATGTAGTTTTATATAAAGTAATAAATTGTAACAGGATGAATATCTCGCAAATAAATATCATTTTCTCGTTTTTTCATCTTTCTTTCGTTGTTCTTTGCAACATTTATATCGACGGACGTTTTATCGGTTATCCTAGGAAACGAACTCTATTTTCTTTCTGCATCAATTTTGTATAAATTATCACTGCTTTATATAGTTGTACTCTATAATTGTACTCTATACAGTCTATCTTCGGATTATAAATGCTGTGTTTTATCAATTACATTATCGAATGATATGATATATAACGATGGTCTGTTTTATAACGACCTATTAGATACTTAGTCTTATAAAGTGATTTAAGGAGGAATACACTTGGCCTTAGTAGTGTAGCATGACTCAGAGTTATTCCTAACGTTTACCGTTTGAATAGTTAAGACCATATGACTAGCGCGACTTCTATATTTGACAGTTAAGCTTTCAATTACATTTTGAGGTACGCCTTTTAAAATCTTTGCTTAAAAGGTTTGAAATCAGAAAAGTAGGAAATAATATTCAGAGTAAAGCTTCCGCACTAAATAAGTTCAAATTCAAAATGTTTGTAAATTGTAATAATAATAATGCTAACGTTGTTGCTACTGCTGCTTCTACTACTATTACCACTACTACTACTACTACCACTACTATTACTACCACTACTACTAAGGTGGTGGTGGTCTTTGTCAATTTGTTTTTGTCCAAAGGTCGTGCTCCTTCAGTTATGGTTGAAAAAACTCAACTACATATATCTATTTCTTGACTATAATTTATGATCAATTGACCCTCTCACACATTTCCCTTTATATTAATGGACAGTATGCTAATAAAAAGAAATAGCTTTCCAAGATTCTTGGGGTTTTTTTTGCGAGGAAGCTCATCTGCACTTAGAGCTGTCAATAAAATCCCTTGGCCTCCTGAGGACAACATGGTTTATTATATCAGATTTAACCCCATTTGTTATTCATTGTACTTCTGCTTCCAAACCCATAATCCAGATAATATTTTGCTACTCATTTAGGAACTTGAGCAAAATATCAATGTGCACATATTTTGTAGTAAAACCAAAATGAAGTACGATAACCTTGAACAAAGCCACATTTCCTGCAGGCACCATGCAAAGTGGTTGTGATATATCTTTTCATTTTAAGTATTCATGTAAGCTGCGTGTAGGGTTTAACTATCTAATCGCATCTAAATACTGTCCAGGTCTAATACACAAACACACACACACACACACATATATATATATATATGTGTGTGTGTGTGTGTGTGTCTGTCTGTCTGTCTGTCTGTCTGGATAGATGGATAGATAGATAGATAGATAGATAGATAGATAGATAGATAGATAGATAGATACATGGATACATCATATAATAGAAAAGGTACGACCCAGTGTCTTTTTATTGCTCTTTTCTTTTAATTACACTAGGTCATTTTATGAGATGGCATAAGTGTTTTGTCCTAACCATAGTTCAGGGCATTAGAAAGGTTAAATCTGAACAGAGTGAGATGATTACTGTTATCGTCATTAAATGCAATATCAGCTTTTGTGTTTTACACCGCCATGCCTCAACTGGAAATTAAGGCTTTAAAGGCTGAAAGAACCATTGTGATTATTGAAAAGGATGTGGTTGCAATGGAGATAAACCAGTTAGATGTGATGAAAGAGAAAGCACTGAACACGTTTTCAGGTCAATATTAAGAATAGACTGCTTCATATTTTTCCGGTGGAGAGGTAGAAATGGATCAGAAGCAATAACAAGAGAACTTCCTACATTGTACAAAAGGAGATAAATATGAGAAGAGTATTGTGCTACTTAAAGATCTGGTTTTCCCTCCCAAGCAAGGAAAATATTGGAATCTTTGTTTAGAGGAAACGAATGAATCTTAGAAATAAATTCGTCAATATTTCCCTTAAGGAATGTTGTTTTCTTGATCCGATGGGTGGTGGTGCAAAGCCGCGCTATGTTTACTGATTTGTCAGGTCAATTCCGTTAACAAACGAGAATTTGAACTGTTTTGTAGTTACACTAATATTTAACTGTGTGTAGCTTTGAAAGGCGACTATGTGTATTTAACCTGAGTATAGGGAAGCAAATAAAGTTTCTGTGAGGCCGTTACATCTGCTGGGTTACAAGCAAGCTTGATTGACAATGGTAATAAGTCTGATAGTTTACCAGAAGGTATAAGTAATCTTTTGAATCATCCTCGTGATGCGGATAGATCATTTGATTTTTCGATGTTAGGTGAATAATTCTCAGCTTGCGCTAGTCATCAGCTCACGTTGATCACCCCTACTCTTCCTGTTTTCTATTCCAACCATAATAGGAAAAGCCACATAACATGCGAAAGAATAATCATCTAATAATCATCAGACTCTATATTTTTTATTCTCTGCATCTACTCAGCACAGTCAGGATTTTGTTTTACACTTTGGAAACACTATGTGAGTGGAAATCCCTCTCAGACATTGTTTAATCATTTCCTGAGCACTAAACCCTTCCGTTTTACTTATTTAAAATGTACACATTCTCAATGAACACTCTTAATTCATAAATTTAGTCATGACTTGACATTTCGTACTGTGATTAACGTCATCAAAATATGGGTCAGAGACCACTTGCAGTTCAGGAGCACAGAAAAGCCCATGGAAAATAATAAACTCAGAGGGCCTAAATAATGTCCAGTATGCGAATGCAGCGAACAACATCGAAGATAAAGTTTTACAAGATTAAATCCTTTATATTTTATTAATGGAATTTTTAAAATTGAAATCTTCTTACTCTGTCGTCTCGACTGTTTTATTTAGCAACAAGCAGTTATTATTTCACTTAGTACTAAGGAGTAACTCACCTTTTAATACTCTTGTTTACCATTAGCTCACAATTGATGAAAACTAGATTCCACGGTTTTGATGGACAAAAAGGGAGTTTTCTGCCATGTTTTCGGCCATATTTTTTCGGGTCCTGAATGTTATCAGTTTTTGGTAACGTGGAGTGGTTCCATTTTATTATTGCCTTTTGATTAATGTTCATAATGATGAATACATAATTTTTTACCGATAACAAGCCGCCCAACAAAATTAATGTCTCTTGGTTTGCTTTAGAAGTTTTATTAAGTGGTTAACCCTATCAGTTGCGTTCGGTAGGCACCTCTCACTCTCATGGTATTATTATTATTATGAAGTATTTCTTTACGTATGCGGTTCAGTACAATTACCTACCAGGTCGCCTCAGTGACCTGGGGCAGATAAAGGTCCTATGGGACATGATTTACATAAAAGGGACAATTGACATATTACAAAGAGTATAAAATAATTATTACAAGGAAGTAAAAACATCATTGACACGAAAATTAAAAGATGACTGTCATATTACTGCAAACTATAAAAGTATAAAAATTTGTAAAAAGACTGTATGAAAAAAAACCAGAAATGTTTATGACACTTGCAGTATCAAATTGGCAGTGCTTTTCGAAGAATATGAACAGTGCCTGTGAGGACAATTTTCTGGAGTTCTTGTACTCTGTGCTTTCCAGGTATTTTCTCTATATGTTATTGTGTCCCCTTCTTAATCATCCCTAGTGCCCCAACAATGACCGGAACAGTTCTAGCTTTGACGTTCCACAATTTTTGAATTTCTATTTCTAGGTATTTATACTTGCTAAACTTTTCGAATTCCTTAACTGAAATGTTTTTATCACTTGGCACACTAGTATCAATTAATGTATACATTTTGTGCTGCAATGACAAAGCCTTTGGTCTCTGCTTAAGTCCTGCACTCCTCGGCCACTGATTGGTTGCATATGATCCACATCAGCGTCTAGGCTTCTGAGAGCATAGTGTTCATGCAGAGCTTTCTGGCTCCAGTGATCGGCAAGTTGTTTCTCTGCTTTCCTTTTGGCATTCATTTTAACTTTCCTCGCAGTTTCTGTGGCTTCACGTCCATCTTCATCTTCTTCTTCTGCTTTGGTTATTTATTTATTTATTTATTTATTTATTATTATTATTATTATTATTATTATTATTATTATTATTATTAAATGTTTGACTTGGTATACAACTTCAGTAAAATATTATTGCTATCCTTGGTAGACCAAGAAGAAGAAAAAAATCCGCTAAAATTATTTTTAAAAAGTAGCATTTTGACTATTGCTTTAAAAGTGGTAAAGTTTTCAACCTTCCTTATTNTGTTGCTCTGCTGTCCTTTTGGCATTCATTTTTACTGTCCTCGCAGTTTCTGTGGCTTCACGTCCATCTTCATCTTCTTCTTCTGCTTTGGTTATTTATTTATTTATTTATTTATTTATTATTATTATTATTATTATTATTATTATTATTATTATTATTAAATGTTTGACTTGGTATACAACTTCAGTAAAATATTATTGCTATCCTTGGTAGACCAAGAAGAAGAAAAAAATCCGCTAAAATTATTTTTAAAAAGTAGCATTTTGACTATTGCTTTAAAAGTGGTAAAGTTTTCAACCTTCCTTATTTCCAAAGGAAGTCGGTTGTAAAATTTTGCCCCATTACTAAAAAAGCCTCTTTTTCCCAGTTCTAATCTCATTTTCGGTATTTTTAATAACATTCCTTGATTTCTCGTATTCTTAACATGTTCATTTATCTGAAAATAGTTCATTATGGGTGTACAAACGTCATCATGCAAACACTTCCTCACTGGCAGACAGATTTTCATTTTCATCTTGGCGTAAATTGAAGGCACAGTTACATCACCATTTTTATAAATAACTGTTGAAGCACGCCTTTTAATGCTTTGAAGATATTTCTTCTTGGTACACGTCAATTCGAGGTTTGGGAGACAGCAGCAGGATATCGACGGTTCTATCATTGTTTGATACACTTGCTCAGCTGCGTCACTCGATAAAGACTGTTGGACATTTGCCAACAGGTGCATTTTGCAGGACATCTTTCTGTGTCTTTCCTGGACGTTCTCACTTAAGTTCAAATTATGATTAATGGCATTCCGCAAATAATTGTATTTAGCAGTGTTATTGATCATGTGACTGTTATATTCCACTTCAAACTCCTTTGGAACTTTTGATAGCTTTTTAGAGCTATCAAATAACATTAATTCCGTTTTTCCAGCTTTCAAATTCATAATTAGTTCTGAGTCATTCATGTAGGAAGCAATTCTCTCCAATTCTTCATTCAACGCTGTTTCGATGTAATGAACTCAGTGGCTACATTATTTTTGTAAGCCTCACGTCATTCGACAATGTTGCAGACACTCCCATGGTTCATACCAAGGCTTTTGCTTACTTTTCAGTATTTATACCTCGTCTCTAATGAGACAGTCAAGTGAATTAAAGGTCAGAACGGGGTTTCCCAGCCGCTCCTGCTATTTTCAACTTTTCATCTTTCAGACAACAGACCCTTCTGTATACATCGCTATAATTTAAGCCATTATTTTTATACGCAGATTGTAACCATCTGTAAATGTTAACATAGCTTTTTCTTTAGCAAGCAGAACTTCAGTTACTCAAGTATGTTTCTCAAGAAGCTCCTGTAAGCAGCAATTTCGGAGCTTCTTTTTGAGTTATTTTGAGAGAACCATTATGGAGTTTTCTCAGTACAAGGTTGTAAACTGGAAAACACCAAGTAAAATATTTTATTTTTCATTTTTTTATATTTTATTCTTATTTTTTTTAATTTATTTTTGTAGCAATAGTAATAGTATAATAATGTGTAACTAAGCAAAACGTTTGTTATCGGATGAATATGAATTTAATTACTTGTCCAATGATTTTTTGATTTACTGATTTTTTTCTGGCAATTTGAAATATTTTTAATTTACTCTTGTTTGTTCTCAATTATTGTAAACGTCGGAGACTTTAAGTTATATTATTGAAAGACAGAATCACTTAATCCTATTTCGAATTAGTAAACCATGCTGTCGCAAAACCAAACACTGTCGTAATCGAGACTTGACAATGTTTGATAAAGAACTGTATACCAAGAAAGATACATAACTCGTTTTTTTTGTTCTAACAAGGATTTATTTGATAATTTTACATAAACGAAAAATAATGAAATGACTAATAAGGTAACGAGTTTATGCTTACCTAGACGAGAACTACTTCTCTGCTTCTCCTAGCATAGGTCTTGAACATACAGCGGTATTATTAGCACAAGATAAAAAAAACCCGTACAACCTAAGAAGGCTTACAATAAATAGCTAAGACAGTATATTGTCAAATAATTTGTTTTATCGGTTTTGTACATGCCTTGTCAATTTTCTACTTTTCAACCCCGTAGCATATCAGCTCAAGCAATTGCTGGTTGATAATTACTTTAGCCCCGAATGGCTAGCACCAAGTGAAAGTTGTCCTAATGCTTTTTCTATTTATACCAAACATTTGGTTTAGTTATTTTGTATATATCAGGCACTAAATTATTATCAACTTTTCATTACAAAGTACATCAACGTAATTTGTCATTCCTTAATGACGTAGGATTAGGAAAAGGCGTATTATGGTGGGATACGTCACTATATTTAAAAGAAACGGCATTTTTCTAAATATATTCTAGTTGCTTTTATTGCTCAAACTGACAATTTGACTATAAATTTCAGTAACGTTAATTGCTTCTAATGGATAAAATACAAAAGTACATAGAAGAACCAAACATGCAATTTACTTTTGTCAGGAAGTGATCAAAATAGTACCCTTACTACTATTACGTTTAAAATGTATACAAAGAAGAAAATTAAAAATAAATGTAAAGTTAATTTACAAAGGCATAAATAATCAATTAAGAAAAGAAGAAGATAAGATTTTCATTGTTGCAAATTACCATATGTCATTGGATTATCCATTTGAATTACGTAATTACCTTTACGTGATTCTTGTTTTTATTTAAATACGATTTTGTGTATAAAAGTTATGATATATTTTTTTAATGCAACATTTGTTTGTTCTTTTTTTTCATTGTTGTATTTTGATTTTATCATTGCTGAATATTCTTAGAGGTAAATTACAGTTTCATGTTTCCTAAAATCAAAGTATCTTTCAGGTCACTCAATGAATATTTTTTTTATGGAAAACTTGCGATTAGATTTTGCATTTAAGCTTGAAGATTACTGTTCTATTCATTTTTACAATCATGTTTTTCCTCTGTACATTGCTTTAAAGCACGGCTATCCTTTGCTTTTTAATATACTTCTTGTTTTTGTCCATTTGATCTTGCTCTGCATCTTTATAATTAACTAGCCTTAGATAAAAAAACATGAAGACCAACAATTTCTTGCCAGGAGTCTTTTATAGTCCCTTTGGGGAAAGCGGTCAAATTTTTACTTTTGACATACCAAATATCACATTTTTGTGAATGAAAAACTTCGTAAAGGCTAAAACCTGTATTGGTGGGAAGATACAGTTCTGCAATGATAGGCAGATGGGAAAAGAAAGGTGGAGTCATATGGAAAATTTTCCTTTCTCTTAACCACTCAATTTTCCCTCCCTGGTTCAAAATATTCCACCTGTTGGTCCACCTTTCTTATGAGTTTGTCGATTTCGGTAACCTTTCAGAAGAGGAAATAACTAACCAGGTGATTTTATCTTTGACAGCAGTGCGAAGCATATCTTGTGCAACGATATCTGAACAGAATTGACAAAGGAGAAATTTTCTCATAGGGTTCTTTTCCTGTTGGCTGCTCTTTTCAAGATATGTTTAACACAGTGGTAAGCGTCCTTGCACATCTCCCATCAAGTTTCTCCTCAAATTTCTTTTTCATTGTCAAATCTGTATTAGTTTTAATAGTATAGGATTATTTATTTTGTTTGACGGATTAAATATTACAAAGCAATTTTTTCAATGTTACAAATATTGGTCTACTGTTTCAAAACGCCAATAAATAATACTTAAAGCAACAGCAAAATTGGATATTAAGTGGATGGAATTGGACATTACACGTAAACCTTTCAATACACATTAATAAAAAAATACACAATTTAGCGTAGCCTCATTCTTAAGAATTTTTGGATTTCATGTTGAAAATTACTCCCCAAAACCATTTGCCATTTCACACGAATAGACATAAGAAAACAAAAAATAGGAAGCTTGTCGTGCCATGAAACATTTCCATGTCCTATTACAAAGACCAAGGAGGAGCTAAGGTCAAGTGTGTTTCTTATTTAAAGAAAAGAAAATCAATATATGTAGAAAAGTCTTCAGAGTTGACCCTGCGTTTAATTTTATGTTTATAAAGTCTGGAATATTTGGTATTGGTTATGTTTTTAAATCCTATTTCTATTAAACGAGTATCAAACTACATATTGTAAGATTTTTTTTAGTTACGACTGTTTGGTTCGTATTTTTCTTGATGAAAAGTAGAGATACTTAGGAACCCTTAAGGTATTCCCAGCTACAAAAATTGCTTTGCATCACTTAACCTCAAGGAGAAGAAGTGCAGGGGCTGCGAATTTCATGCCACTTGAAGAATTTGAAACAAAACCTCAGTTCCTGTAGTTACCTTTGTTTTGTTTCCAGCTTGATCACGTTGTTAGAAACTATTTGATTGGTATAAGATTTTAAATCAATAATTTTAATAAAATAACACACTTCATGTTTTTAATTGCGTGTGTAATTGGTATTATAACTAATTTACTAAGCTACGATCTTACCCTCTTTTCATAACGGATCAAAAAATTAATACAAAAATACAGATATTCAAAGGTATTTTAATTGACTTCCCGGTACAAACGTTGGAAAAAAATATCTTTATATAGCTGTTAACTCACGAAAAACCCTATCAAAGATATCAGCACAAATATGCATGAAAACGATTTGTTGGAGATAACGTTTTCTGAGTGTATTGCTTTGCTACATTTTCTAACTGAAATGAAGTTGACAGATCATTTAGAAACAAAGGATAACCATATAGTGTCCAACTATTATCTAGCTTATTACCTTATAATTAAAACTTAGGTACTGCTATCGTTTGACAGCTGCTCTGAACAGGGCTTTTAGCAGAATGCAACCCAACATAGAATAGCTAAAGAGGTTTATTCCTGTGTGAGATGCAATAAACTGAAGTGGCACCAGCGCAAAAAACTTAACAACGTTCTAGAAATCTAAGGTCAAGGCTAATAATCTAAAATCTTTATCAGAAAAGGACCAATGGCAACAAAATGGTTGGAGAAAAAGCAGCAACAACAACAGCAGCAGCAGCAACAACAACAACAATAATAATAATAATAATGATAATAATAATAATAATAATCTGGTTAGTGAATGCGGAAAATTAGCTCTAAGGGAGTACAAGAAAAGACATGACAATGTGGTACGATATATTCATTGGCAACAAAAGAGGCTTGGAAAGAGCTAAGAAATGGTATGAACAGCAACCCGAAGCAGTAATTGAAAATGAGAATTTCAAGCTCTTCCGGGATTTCACCATTCAGTGTGATAGATTTATTGAAGCAAGGCGGCCAGATATTGTGTTGGTAGATAAGAGGAACAAAGAAATGAAAATAATCAATATTGCTGCGCCAGGAGATTCAAGAGTAGCAGAAAAAGAACTTGAAAAGATTGAAAAGTAACAAATGTTGAGAGAAGAAATAGGTCATGTATGGCAAATGAATAAAGTTACGGTGATAACCGTAGTAATTGGAGCTTTGGGAGTCATTTCAAACAAGTTTGAAAGATACATGGAGAAAATGGGTGTGAAGATTGCGATTGCAATTATTCAGAAAACGGCACTGCTTGAAACAGCGAGGATACTGCAAAATGTCTTGTCTCTTTAGAGAAACAGGAGAAGGAACTTTGAGACCCCTGGTGACTTGTTGTTACCCGCTCTCAGAGATAAAAGAACAAAAGAACTTTCCAGACAAACCTGTCTGAGATTTACGTTATTGACAATAATAATGCTAATAAAAGATAAAATTTACGATAGAACCAGAATGACGAGCTTAAACAATAGAAGTGGAAACAAGGAAACTATATTAATGGACACGAAAGCATAGTTTAAAAAACTCCTTTCCAGACGCACGTAAGAAGATGATTGAATGATGACAGTTTTGTTTTTTTTGTATTGAATATGTTGCTCATTTTCAGGACTGGTAATTTTTGGTGTTTTTTATTATCTTACTGTTTCATACTAGTTATCTTACTGTATTCATTTTTTTCCAGTACCTCTGAAGGCCATCGTCTGAGCCCCAGGTACTGGGGAAAAATGACTTTAAAACCAGTAAAAAAATATCATTTTGCAGAGTTAATAATAATAATAATAATAATAATAATAATAATAATAATGGTGATGATGATAATAATACTACTACTAATAATAAGATAACAATAATTACAACTTCAGCAAAAAGCATTTCTTCACCAGTTGCAAGTTGTCACTTGCTCGATATGACCTTGCCATTTTTCGTTGGTTGTTTGCTTTTTTTCATTTTTGTGGCTGCAGTACGTATACCTGCATCCACCTACCTTGGTTTGATGCTGGCTGTTAAATGCAGGCATTCACTCATCCGTCACTAGATTGTGTTTAATCATTCGATATCTATGTTAATTTTTCAAATATTCTTTTTAACATATCTCTGTAAATCAAATCAATAAAAGACATTAACGATTGTTTAGATTTTTACATCCGAAAAAGTTGTACACATTACATGTCTATTCTGCAACTTTAAAAAACACCACTGCTGTATTCATTTACCTCGAAATCCTATTTATCTGTTCTCACAACACACTACATTACACCATATCTCTTTCCAATGAATCAAAATACTTCAACTATCATTTAAACACAATTGATAAACCCTCTACAACAGAACCACATTTATTTTTCCATCGTAGAGGTTTGGCAGTTATTGAGAACCTTAAATACTTGTCCAAACAATTGATCTATATCAACTGAATTAAAGAAAAAATTTCAATATATTTATATCCTGTAACATTTATCTCAGAAGTGCAGGAACTATGAGCAGGGAATAAAGAAAGGAAAACTCAACAACCACTGTGGGGAATGTAAACGAGATTGTTTTGTGTTTTAAGCACAGACTCTTCCAGCTGCGCTAAGTAGCAAAGATCAGTTGCATGAAAATTCATTATGTAACTGTCAGCAGCTCTTCCATAGTGCCTTTGTTAGATCATCATCAGCATGATTCAATGCTTATTTTTTATATACATGGCGTAAAAACGTTTCTGTCAAAAATTTGGGAAACAGAGTAACAAGAAGCCAAAAGGCCGTATTAAAATCACATGGAAGTAGATATGATTTAACAAATAGTGCAATTACACTCCCTGCTCCTGTTTGACATGGTTGTTAGGAAAAAAAATTTCGCTTAAATGAAATTAAGGTTGGGATGTTTCTTTTTTAAAAAATTCAAGAGCATAGTTTTAAGGTAGTGTTTGCCCTATGCCTTAATAATGAAAGAAAAACTGTGAAACTGGAAAAATGTAATCTGTGGAGCTGAGAAATTTTATTGCATTATAGAAAACAATATTAATTTCCATATTTATTCTGCTATCCATTTTTACAATGGTTGATAATTTTAAGTATGGTTTTATGTTTAAGATCCCAAGCTTTAACTTGCACTCCTCACTCCCCTCCCCTCCCCGCGCACACACACACACACACACACACACGTGTATATAGGCAATGTAAAATGGTCAGATATTTATTTTCATCTGTATTTTATAAAAACTCTCTTTGTATAAAAATATAAACAAAATACCGATACCGTATTTCGACAAGTTAACAAAGGCATAAATACTCCCACCAACTTTTCCTAAGTTTGGTAACTGTCTCCCTTCTGGGAACTATTTTGGTCTACGCCTATAAAAATGGTCATGCTGGTAACAAAAAATTGTATCTAATCATAGCTAAATACCATTGTTCCTGACCTTAAAGAAAGGGTATTGGCTTTTTAATTCGACCATGTATTGCTATGTCTCCTCTGGCACCATGACCTCCTGTCTTAATGAGTTTCAAGCAAGACGATGTGGAACCCTTTCACATCGTAAGCCTTTGTCATCTCTGTCCTTTTCTACAAGCAGTATCTACAAGTTTGTCGTGATAGTCTTTTGTCTTACTCGAGCATCAATGATTCTCCATCCATCCATGGTCGAGGTATATCATCTATGTTCTCCCTTCCTGTAGCTCTTAACATTTGAATGGCCTGAGAGAACTGTTGCAAGCAATTTTTAAAAAAAATGAGGAAATGGGGCATTTTACTTGAAACTTTATCGTTTTGTTTGGCCAACAACGAATTTACAAGTACTATATCGGGCTATATATTAATGGTTTAGATTGTGTAAACACTGTTTCGACAGTGTTAATATATTCTCGAAACAGTGTACGGGGTAAGAGACCTGAATCGTTTAGTACAATTTTACCAAGTCTTTAGCCAAAGGCATATCTTGTCTATGTCCCTCTCCCTTGCAAATTTCATTTCTGTCTTTCAAACAATAACGCCATATAATTAAAAATAGTATAATATCTTAGCTAGGCCTAATTCTTTCACTCAGAACTTAAAAGCGAAAATTTTCAAGAGGATTTAAAACCTAGTTCTTGCTCTCTTCATATAGTTGAAAACGTATACCTTTTGAAAAATAGCTCTTTTCAAAATATTCTTATGTAATCACCGTGACCTTAGCTATAATCAATATAACTTTTGCTGAGGTAGTATTCAATTACTACTTATTCCAAAAGGTAACAAAACAAATTGGGGTTAAGCAACAATTTAGATTCATGTCAAAAGTGCCGTCTTTGTCAAAGCTCTTCTAAAGTTTGGCTTGCAGTAGCTACTTGTACTACTGTATTACTTATACTACAAAAAGCCATGTCTGTTGGTCCTTCGAATATTTTAGCAAACGAAGTGACTGTGATTGATCTTCATGGACAGCATTATATTTCATTATTGGGTTCCATGACAAATAGTATTTTCGTATCTTCCTTTTTCTAAATAGCTGTTTGTCTTCATTTTTGCCAGCTTCTTTATCATTCTTTTCTCTCTTTGATTTTCCTTGTTTTCCTAAAAATTCTTTCCTCCGTCTTTTTCTGGTATCCTCTAGCTTCTTCTTAATTTGCTAACTTCTTTTGTCTTCCTTTACCTCAATACTTTTTTCTGGGAGTCATTGTGTCAAATGTTCTGGAGATTTTCCAGCTTGCCCGATATCATACTTGGTTATAGGTCTGCCGGGTACGTTGATGTGATTGAAAATAAATCCAATGAATAAAGAATTTTAATAAGAGCTGCGAAGAAAAAAATCCAATAACATGTAACCTGTTGCTCCAAAGTGGATTCTAGTCTTGCTAATAATTACGCTAAAGCTTAAATAAAGGCAAGGAAAAATTACCGTAATTCAGGGTAATATTTTTTATGACTTTCAATTTCTTTACCACAGATTACTGACATAAAATAGAAGATTTCTTTCTTACCCTGCTAGTGTTGGCTTAGCTTGCGTTCTTTTATCTTCATACCAACACCCAGTCATTAACTGGCTTAGTTGATAAAGATCTTGGTATGAACGCAGACAATGAGTCAAAAGCTTGGCGCTTGTGGTTGACAACTGGCTGTAATAAATTGATAGAACATACTTACGAAGAGTACATTTATTCTTGTCCGAAACAATAAAATCGTTTCATTTTCCTGACAGAAATATTAATGGTTACAATCAAAGATGTGTGGCTACTTAATGAAAACAGAAGTTGAGTATCAAAATCCTTTATCTGTATGATGGCATGCAGAAAGCAATATGTTCTGCAGATCATAAACATCCTTAATATTAAAAGAAGGAGGGATCTCCAGGCTCCTGTTGGTTAGGCAAAAAGAGGTGACAAAAAAACTCCGTGGTTAGCCTAATTTAAGCTTGTATTTGACCGCAACTGGTCAAATAAGTAAATTCAAAACACTCGGTGTTTAGGATCGGGGGCAAGGACAAGACTTAAAAATCTGCAGTTAGAAATTCTTTCTAAAGAAAAGAATTTGATTCTTAAGGAGTTGTTCGCCAAGTCAATATTTCCACCTTGTCCAAACAGATTTAGATTTTTTTATTAGGTTACAATATATCATATTGATGTGAGCCATTATTCAACTTGACAAAGATTCTTTATCGTTTCATCTTTTTGTACTTGCCTTCAACTCGTACAATATTCTACCACAATGCATTGTGCCAGTCAGTGTGGTGGTTTTTTTTGTACAATTATCACTGTACGGAGAACTTGTCAATAAGCGTTTCTAACACTTTCACAAAAATCCTTCTAAATATACATTATATATATATATATAATACACAAATACCTCTATACACTTTTGGATTTTTTAGTACTGTATAGTATAGCTTCATTAAACCAAATAAAAACGAGTTATTTAACATACATGTAAACAGAAGGCATAACAAAATTTTGTATTATACAAGAATTGGTGCTTGAGAGAAAAAGCAAGCACATCACTAACTGTTTTGTTTTGTGCATTCCCATTAAGGACAAAGATCCAAAAGACATTCAGTTGAAAATTTTGTCATAGTACTGTATTGTATTGTGGTTCAGAGTTTCATGAAATGTGGTGGCCAGGGTAGCCAATCTTGCTAACATTACAAAATCCTCAAAACAATATTGTTGGGAGGTAATTTCTTTTCTTTGTTGATGAATTAATTAAAATGTAACGAAAAAGAGGTCTTATCTTAGCTTAAAATTTTTAAAAATGTACATTGTATTGCAATGGAATATTCATCAATTATTAGACATGTTTTACTACATTACATTGTATTTTTGAAAATAAACTATTCAAAGAGGGCTTTTTTGTTGTCATAATTTTTGTTAACTTTAAAGGGCTAGACGAAAATTGCACAAGTGCCTAAAACTCCACAGGCAAATGATGCCAGATGTTATCTCCTGTGTCTCCTTGTCTTATTTTACTGCAAAAGTAACTACATAAAATTTCATTTAATTTCAACTCCTTCGTTCCCTTGAATTCAGATTACTGTTCAGTTCGTCTGGGACGGTTTTGAAAGTATTATTTTCTACATGTACTGAACACAAAATGTGTTAGTCTACGTTGGCAGTAACATATGAAAATTTATGTTACGCATTTGTAAAAAATTCAAAATCAATTCAAAAAGAGAACTAGAAACAATAAAAAACAGGAAGAGTTCTAGACCATGAGTCTATCCTTTTAGGCAATATTTTGAAACTTTATTATTAGGTAAAATTTAAAACTAGATAGATGTGAGGGAAGCAATAATATTATTGACTTTCTTTCAAATAAACCAGTTATAAATAGCCAAAAAATTAAATACAGTATTACTTAGACAACAACATAATGTCATATTAATGCTTGCTGATTTTCTAAAGAATTCGAAAATTATTTGAACATTTACAGCAAAAATTTTTCTGCACTAACAAATTTATAAAGACATATACAGAAAAAGTAATATTTAGAAAATGGTATCCTGGTCCTTAGTTCCAAAATGACAAATTGAAGCAGGCTTTTTTTTTTCGAGAGGGATGAGGAAAGTCAGCGAACTTAAACTAGAGCATCCAATAAGTGTAATTTATGTGGTAATTCTAATTTCGAAAATTTCATAGCTATTCCCTGCCATCATCATTTTTGCAGATAGCGAATTTGCTAAGTTAAGACAGCAAGGTAATATTTCGCTCCACATTAATTAACTTGTTCAGAGTTTTTCCGAATCAGGCAACAAAAGATAAAGAAGTAAACTTGAATGATACTTGCAGAAATGTAGAAGAAAATAAATAAAAATCAAAATCAGCATTTTAGGTTATTCAAGTGACCATAGGGAAGCTTACCACTTGCATGCCAACAGTAAAAAAATATGGTAAAGTACTCACAGAGGGAACAGAGGTACAGTAGAGATAGAACTGATAGACAGAACGCTTACATAGTAGGGTTGCAAGCATATCCAATGACTTCCTAGAAGAATAACACCGGACACCATTTATTCAAACGTTTTCTGTGATTTTAATATCTTATTGATTTTCTGGGCAATGTGGGGATGCTGATTCCGAATCTGGAAGAAAAAATTATATCTATGGTGTGGTTTTCGTGTTATACAATAATGTTGACATTACGTAATGACACATTTTAGGTATATGTTGACATATTGCCTGACGGGTTGTGAGATGCTCAAAGTGTCTAGGAATGTTCTATCCTAATGTTATGTCGTTTCCATGAGCGACATAATCGATACGTAAACTTGATCTTCGTTGACATACTTCCGTCGTGTAAACTTATCTGTTTCGATGAAACATCCACATTTACGCGTACAAAACATGCATAAATATGTTGAATACAAAGTAATACAACATTATACAAACTACTTAAGTAATTCTAAGCATTAATCATACATCGATGACCTGTTGCAGCATGTACAGTACAAGAATATAATTCAACAAAAAGTCAAAGTTCGAAAAAACAGCTTGCTTTTTGGCTGTGGACGCCAGTGGTTTCCCGTTGTAGGAGCCAGCAGTAATCACCCAACATTGCAGGATCCCAGCTGCCTTGATAGCGATGCTCGACTGTCGAGGTTGTTTGGTGAAAGTGCTCGCCGTGCTTGTCACTGACTGCTCCAAGGTTGTCAGGGAAGAAGTCTGGATGAGAGTGCAAGCAGTGGAGTTTCAATGACATACGGCAGCCCATTTTCTTGTAGTCTCGGAGAAGATTATTGATAGATTGCACGTAGTTTTCTGACTTTGTATTCCCGTTGAAGTTAGCAATCACAACCTTAAAGGACATCCAAGCTCTCACCTCCTTCGGAGCTAGGAGCTTTGTGAATTTTTCGTCCACGATCAGGTATCTAATCTGGGGCCCAATAAATATTCCTGCTTTTAACTTCGCTTCACTAATCTAAGAGAACTTCTTTTCTATGTACTTCAATGCTTTGCTCTCCTTATCCAATGCTTTGACAAACTGTTTCATCAAACTCAGTTTGATAAAGGAACCAGAACAGGTTCTGGTTCCACGAGCGGCTTGGCTTTGACGTTCTGCTTTCCAGGCACAAAGAATCCTTGTTGTGGCCAGTTCTTTTGCTTGTAATGCAGGTTGTCAGCTCGATTATCCCAAAGTCAGAGGAAACAGCTGTGTTTCGTGTATCTACCCTGAAGGCCCAGCAATAGTCCGATTACCTTGAAATCGCTACACATTGCCCACTTGTGCTCCTGGTACTTTATGAGGTCTAGGAAAATCTTCATCGTGTCGTACGTTTCCTTTATGCCAACAGCATGCGCGATAGGAATACTTGGACTTACATTCCCGTTGTGGGGAAGCACAGCTTTCAAACTCGTGACCGAAGAATCACTGAACAATCGCCAGGCGTCTGTAGTATACATACTCGATATCCATCATGCTCATCAGTCCAACAACATTGACACATTGACATTCAGAGTTTGTCATTGAGAAGAAATTGGCTAATTCATGGTTGCATGTGCGAAACGCAGTTATCCGCGTTGATGGGTCCAGCATGTTATAGTCATTGAGCAGTGATGCAAGTATTTCTCAGCGCTGGTTGGAAAGCATCAAATCACGCACGAGGGCTTTGAGTTTGGTTTACATTATGAGGTTTACCTTGCTGTCAGGGGCTTCATAGCTGGATCCAGGAGGAGAATCGCTGAGGTCGGGGGTTGAATGTTGAGTGTCCTTCATTCGTGAGGAGCCAGGTACCGGCAGGTGATCATCATGTGGCGCTGGACGAGTGGCAGACCTAACTACTGCATAGCTCGTGACTCTCCTCACTTTCCCCATGCCATGGGTAAACTGAGTCAAACAAAAATAACAGTCTGATACATGATCAGTTGGCTCACGCCAGATCATAGGTACATAGGGCATCTTCTTCCTATTTTCCTTCCCTAGTGATGCAGTCTTCTAAAGCATGAGACACAATGATTTCCAGGAGCCCATGTCTTATCAAGGTCTGGCTTGCAGACAAAGTGTTTTTCATAGGCACTAATAATAACATTGGAAAACTTTCTATGTCGTGAGACTATGGTATAATAATGTTGCAAAAGTTATCTGGTAAGTTCATGCACTAACGACGAGTTTTAGGTGGCATTTTTAAGCAAGAAAGAGTTTAATGCAATTAGAATAGCTTTCAAACCACAGGCAAAGGAAGTAATGGACTATAACTAGTCCCCGATAGTGTACCAGTATAACTACTGTACAGATAGCTTCATAACAACGGCAACATTGGCACAGAGTTGTATAAATATTCCACGCTGTTCACAGTACCATATTTACGCAGTCAATGTTCTACAACGTTCATTGGATTAGAAAGAGCAAATAAATAAACAAACAATAGCAGTGCACACATTGAGAACTGCGCAATAATGAGCTTCTAATAATGTCGATTACGTAATATTAGAAAAATTTTAAATGCCATATTCTTAATCAGAGCCCTCAATATGCCTAGAAAATATCATCTACTTGAAAATCACATTTTGACTGTTGTCCAGTGTAATTTGCACAAGAACCGGAACCAATGCTAGCAGAGATAAAACATGCTATTAAGAACTTGGATGTTATAAATCACAAGGTATTAACAACATCGGTATTGACCTGGTTAAAAATTGCTGGCAAAGAGACAATCAAAATCAAATGCGAGCTGTGTCAGCTGATCTCGAAAACCACTGAATGGCCAGTAGATTGGAAACGATCTGTCTTAATGTCCCTACCCAAGAAAGGAGACATCANTTTTAAATGCCTGTAAAAAAATCCAATCCATAGATTTTTTTAAATGCCATATTCTTAATCAGAGCCCTCAATATGCCTAGAAAATATCATCTACTTGAAAATCACATTTTGACTGTTGTCCAGTGTAATTTGCACAAGAACCGGAACCAATGCTAGCAGAGATAGAACATGCTATTAAGAACTTGGATGTTATAAATCACAAGGTATTAACAACATCGGTATTGACCTGGTTAAAAATTGCTGGCAAAGAGACAATCAAAATCAAATGCGAGCTGTGTCAGCTGATCTCGAAAACCACTGAATGGCCAGTAGATTGGAAACGATCTGTCTTAATGTCCCTACCCAAGAAAGGAGACATCAGAGGATGTCCAAATCAAACGATATTACTGATTGTCCACATGAGCAAAATACTTCTGAAAATAATCCAGAAGAGACACCCTACATTGAGAGTGAAATATCATATAAGCAAGCTGGATTTGTTAAAGGAAGGAAAGCCTGGGACAAAATTGCAAACATCAAATGGATATTGGATAGATCACGTGTGGACTGTGTGAAGCACAACAATATGTGGTCTATGATGAAAAAGATGGGAATTAATAACATCTAATAATCTTGATGAGGAATCTTTACCATAAACAAGCATCGCATCTACAAACAATATATGGTTCAAAATATGGATTTAGAAATAGCAAAGGAGTGGGACAAGGATGTATTGCATACCCTTACCTGTATTATTTTAATAGTGAGATTATCGTGAGAAATGCAGGGCTAAATGATAATAACATCAGCATCAAAATCCATGATAGAACTATTGATAACTTGAGATATAAAAATAATAACCCTGATTGTCGATAGAAAAGAAGATTTGAAAGGACTTTCCAGAAATGTTAAGAAACAAAAGTAATGACAGCAGCAGAAATTAACAACTTTGTAGTTGTTTCTCCAACTTAGTAGTTTGAGAGTCCACTGAGGTAGTAAAGGAACTCAATTTTCTTATATGTACAGAAACTCTGATCACACAACAGAAATTAGAAAGAGGCTAATGCTAGGTAGCTAAGAATAACTAAAGCACTGGTATTTCCTGTTCTAACATATGGAAGTGAGACATAGATGATAAGGAAAGTGGAAATGAAAACAATTGAAGCCTTTAAATTTTGGGTAAGGAGAAGACTCACAAGGGTGCATTAAATTTCTAGAAGAAGAAATAAATGAGTACTTGCCCAAACACCAACAGATAGAGCCCTATTGAACACCATCAGAAAAGGACAATTGGCCTACTATGGCCACATAAACAGAGTAGACAACGGTTTGAAAAAATTAATAGTGCCAGAAAAGTCTAAGCCAAAAGAAGTAGGGGAAGACCTGCAACAAGGTGGTTTGACAACATCAAGGCACTTCATAGAGAAGTGCTTACCAACTGAACAAAGACAATGAAAACAGACCTAAATAGAATCGACAGTTCGTGGCATCACCAAAGGTCAAATGAACTGAAGAACAACAACAACAACAGCGTTCAACCATTCATCCAGATGGCAATCATTCTTTGTTTAACGTTTTAATCGTCGATATAGAATAGGTGATTAATTATAAAAATAGATCCTTGATAATCATAGGACAGTATTGCTATGTGTAGTTTACAACGGAATCAGTGAAAGACAAAAAGAAATTTGTGATAACAAGTTTTCTTTATAGATTTCGCATTTGCTTTCTTAATTTCATTATTATTATTATTATTATTATTATTATTATTATTATTATCGACATTATCAATATTAAATTTTTTCCAGCTTATGCACTGGATATTAGAATTTCCCTCATTACTCCTGTTAGACTAGTCACATCAAATGACCAAGGGCTAACAGGAACTCTCTCTCTCTCTTTCTCTCTCTCTCTCTCTCTCTCTCTCTCTCTCTCTCCCTCCTCCCCCCTCTCCTCTATGCGATAAAAGAACATNCTCTCTCTCTCTCTCTCTCTCTCTCTCTCTCTCTCTCTCTCTCTCTCTCTCTCTCTCTCTCTCTCTCTCTCTCTCTCTCTCCCTATCCCTCTCTAACAACTCTAACAATCTCCCCAGGATCCTTGAAGTTACTACAAAGGCAGCTTTTTGTATAACTCCAGCATCACTATGTACTCAAAGTTGTTTAATCCACCTATCAAATTCTTTTTTTAAACTTCCAAGAGCATCTGAAATCTCAGGAACAACCTTTACCTTCCTCAGTTGCCACAGTGTCTAACTTCTCTCCTGGTAAGTCCTGATATTTCTCCACCTTTTCTTTTTTCTTTTCATATACTCTTTCATCAGCGGGCACTAAAATTTAAATTTTTATACAGCATTTTTCCTTCTTATCAATTGTAACAATTTCTTGTTTCTATTAGATTGTCGCATTGTATACTTCTATACTGCAACATTCGTACATGTTCATTCTCTTCCATTCCATCTGCTTCAGGTTCGTACCATTTCCTTGTGTTCCAATGAATTATTCTGACACAGTTTTCGAAGAAATTTCTTTGTTACATTATCACGGCGTCTTTTGTATTTGTTCTTATCTAATTTCTTACGTTCACTTACCATATGTTGCACACTTTCTCCTCTTTCCACACACTCAACACGGAGACTATCAATACTCTTATCAATGTTGTGATCTAATTTGTTCTGATCGCCTGTTCCTGTGTAACACATTCCAACTCCTCTGTCTCAACTTATAAATCACTTCTGGCTAAGCAATTTTCAGTTAGTGTTCTTGTCTACCTTTTCCTGCATTTCCCTGATTAGCTGTCTATACATCCTGTTCTGCATCCATTTTTGCTCAGGCTCCTGCACATCCTTTTGTTTCAATTTACTTTTGTTGACGCTACTTTTTTGCCTCAATTGTCTCTGATGTACAAATCGCCTGAATCAGTTTATCCGCAGAATACATCACGTACAAGCTCAAGCTGTTTTCCTCTCCTTTGACGTAGTGTTCTATGCTATACCACACCTCTGCCTTCTTTATGCCACTTCAAGTAATTTTTATCCACATCACTCTTAAAATAAAGCCCACCGTGTATTGTCATTGTCTTTCTTGTTGTTTTTTCTAAGCTATTTAGTTCACGTCCTTTCCATTCCAGGATTCCTGTCCCATATCTGAAGATAGCTATTGTCTATGTGTTCATCACTGTCATTTTGTTTTTAACTTTCAACTTTGCAGGGGACGTTCCTCACATTCTCTGCAACTCAAAACTTTTCATAATACCTAGGTAATAGGTACCTAGGTATTTTGATTATGATTATGATTATGATTATGATTACCAGGAAGTAGATGTCCAGACTGAAAGTGTGGAATATGTCCGAGTGAGCAAACGAGCATCATCCAAAAGATAAATGTAGTGCAATGTGATGCTCAGCATTATCACACATAATTAACGTCATCACACCATTTAGAAAGAAAAGAATCATCTGGTCTCCCACAGACTTGAACGTGTCGTGTCAGATATCGCATTTGATTTTGCAGTGCATGACGTAATGGCCAGAATCACTGAAGAAAAGCTGCAAGACGTAGAAGATGTGACAAGGACTTGTGACGTGGTTGTTATTTTGAGTTCTTATGAAAATCTAAAAAATTTGGATTTGGAAAAAAACCCGTCTCTTTGTCGCACTAAAATTGCGTCGTTCAAACAGAAACAAAGCTCCGGCAAATTTGAAAATTACAAGATGTGTTCAACATTAAATAAACAATTATTTTTAAAAAACGCCACCTTTTACTACAAACGCATGACAAAAATAAGTAAATAAAGTGTTTTGCTACTGAAACACAACTTTGCTCAGAAGGTTGATACTTTATAATAAAATTTTAACTTTTCACAAGTCAGAAAACTACAAGTATCTTTTAGGAACTCCATGAGAGTGGAAATTTCAGCACCTAACTGTACAGCATGTCAGCAAAATTTGGCTGTTGAAAGGATTATCATAGATTATGATTATGATTATGATTATGATTATGATTATGATTATGATTATGATTATGATTATGATTATGATTATGATTATGATTATGATTATGATTATGATTATGATTATGATTATGATTATGATTATGATTATGATTATGATTATGATTATGATTATGATTATGATTATGATTATGATTATGATTATGATTATGATTATGATTATGATTATGATTATGATTATGATTATGATTATGAGTATGATTATGATTATGATTATGATTATGATTATGATTATGATTATGATTATGATTATGATTATGATTATGATTATGATTATGATTATGATTATGATTATGATTATGATATTAACTTTTTTAGGCCAAATTTATATATATATATATATTCAGAGGAAATACTTCAACTTGTTTCATAAATTTCGTGTTAGTGAGGCACAATCCAGTGAAATGCAGCTCATGCATAACTAATAACACAAAAGAATAATAAACAGTCAGGAAATTAAAAGAAAATCTCAAAAATAGTACAATCCGTATGAAATAAATAACCAATTTACCAGCAAGGAACAGAATATACAGGTTGCTAAGTGACAAAGGGATGTTGACGAAGATGATACCACAGCACCAGAAAACATATACTAATAAAAATAACAATAAAAACAACGTAAACAAGAGAAACAAAATAAGATCTAAAAACGTAATCTAAATATAACAGGTAAATGAAAGTAAGCAAACATAATTGGATTAAAAACACTGTAGGAATAATAATATATCTTCCCCCTCCACACACACACACACACACACACACACATAGGCATTTTATGTAATAAAAGCAAATTATAAAAAACAAAGAATGCTATATGGGATAAAGGAGGAATGACTTGTTCAAGTCGGAACAACTAACTGAAAACGTAGGTCATAAATATATACCAACTTGCTTAACATTGAAATATAAAGGCCTGAAAGTTCTTAGCTTTTTGAAGCAGAGATTCTCACGAATTCTATTCTTTTTATTTCATCAGTTATCTTAATTCAAATGACCTAAAAAGAGACGATGTCCTTTCAAAAAAATGCCCAAAGAGCTCTATCTGGGGAACTGAAGACCCTGAATAAAATTTAAGATAATGACTCTTTTGATTGTTAAATCTAAGCCTAAAAGGCCTCCTAGCGCTTCTTACATAATGAAAATGGTACACAATACAATCAAACAAATAAACATCAGACGAATTATAAATAAATGTAAAATTAATCTGATACACTTTCTGAATAACTCTTTAACTTAGATTATTACTTTAATAAGAAAATGTAATAAAAGTATTTCCAGAGCTGGAAGAATGATTGTGAGCTTATTTCAACCTAAGTGCTACTTGCAATGAATTATGACACGAATCTATTATAAAGATGCAAAAATAGTTCATAATATTAATGGAATTCGATAACGTCAGAGGATGTTTGTATAACAGCTTGTCGCCATAACATATTATATCCACCTAGTGTAAAATCGTGGCTTCATGACTGCGCTGGAACAGACCAACTAGAGTGGTGACTGTAGTGGTAAGAGAGCAGTTTGATAAGAACTATCTCATGTGATATATTTCTGATTCTTGTTACAAGAAAAGAAGGAATACGACGTTTAGCCCATTGTATTATTTCTTAGATGTACTTTTCCCGAGTCCCGGACGAAGGACTGCGTCGTGCTACGTCATTTAGTAGAACAATAAGCAAAAGTAACCCGGTGAGTACTTTATTTTCTTGTGGTCTCTTACATCCTTTTATTCTTTTACATTTCTTGTACTATTTAATACTGCACTAGGTTATATTTCACTAACTTGTGACTAGGCTTTACTATACTAATACTGTATTTTTTCACTTCACTCACACTAAGCATAGCTGGAAGCCACTTCAGTGCAGAGGATTACTTTTCTTATTTGATTTGTTGTACTTTGTAAAATCTTTTTGTTTATTGGTCTCTTCTCTCTCCCAGTTTTCTCACCGAGAATATGTAAAAACTCAGTAGTAGTCTATTCATAACGGAGATACAAATTATTACATATTTACAGACAAAATAGAAAGGAATCGGTATGGTACAGTGTAGTGTGGTGTATATAAAAATTGTTGAAGGGTAAAAAATTGTATAGTGTTAAAACATTTGACACAGTTTTCGGACAATAAGGTAAACAACTAAATCATAGACCTGAAAGAACAGAGTTAAATAAACATATAGCTAACCAGAAAAGGAACTGTAAATATAAAAGTTACATTAGACCATGAAAATCAAAGATGCCTTACAGACAAACAAATCCTATATCCTCTCTTGAAAACCAAATAATTCCTAATGTTTTAATTCATGATCTTCCGGTTGTAATTTGATTAAAGGACCTGGGTTTTTCAAGGGATTTAACACATAATCTTCTCTCTTTCTCTGAAAAGTGATTATAAGACTTATGTTTTCCTTATCCAGGAAAAAAGAAGCAAAATTTATTTCAAAATTCTGATATCCCCTAAAGAAAACCCTTTGTGTACTTAATAATGTTGTCAGAACTACGTGCCAACATTTTATTGTTGTTAAGTCAGGAAAGGGTAAAGTTTAAGCCTAATGCCTAAATTGTTTTACGGAGAAAGAGCTATGAAGCTAATGAGGGATGAATTTAGATTTGTCAGAAATTCTTTTGGAGATACATATTGTGATATAGAATGACTTTAGGCCCTCGGGGAAAATTTCTCATCAGGGAGTACCCAATGAAGAATAAATAGTTTTGCTTTAGCAAAGACCTCAAATTCATGAAATAAACTTCAGTATGAATGGCGTTGATGACATTTAAGATATTAAATCTAAGATAAACTAAAATTGTGTTTAATCTAAAAGTAGAATGATGCAGTGTAATTTGCAGCGTAGAGTGTAAATACCATGAAATAAAATATGTTGTATTACAGAAAACAGTGCAGTGACGAACACAACACAAAGGCTAATGAAGCATGAAATGAATCAAGTAAAAATAATTCTTTGCCATAGTATTAGATCAAGCACTTCAGACCAAAAAACTAAAGCAACATTGGTTTGGTCATACTCATATATACTCATGGTTTATATATACATATATACATATATGGTGCTTTTGTATATATATATATATATATATATATATATACTCATGGTAAATCAAACTAACTTGAAATCAAAACAGTATTTTGTACCGGCAAACTTTGAGGTCTCAAGTTCCAACGATTACTGAAAAAAGTGAAAGAGCCTATTTGCTTTTCCTTACGCTTGATACGAAAACGTGAGGAGAGGGGGGTTAACCATGTCACTCTTTTAATCACTCTGTTTGAAAATAAAGGTAAGTAGCGTACTGGTACCGATAAATTCCTTAATGTGTCGGAATTCTCGATTCACGACTGATTTTGGAAAGATGGATCCAATGGATCGGCTAATATAATACAAAGGAATACACTGAGAATCCAGTTGTTTTATTTTCTTCTATGGAATCTGGAAAGTCATGATTACTAGAATCGAGATACAGAAAGCGTATTGTTATACTATGAAATTATCGATGTACATTCATTATCAATACAATATCGGTTACAATATTACGTAAAATACTGTTTAATACAAATTATGCTTGTAATGTAATGAGCGTCGACAATTACATAAAAGTTAGTAAAATCAAATTATTTTTTTTACACTGTCTGAGCTGTCCACTAAATTTCACATCATTTTCCTTAACTTATTAACTTCTTCCAATAATTTTTCTTTATTTGAAATTTCTTTTAGCTGTGTCACCATTTTGTTAGGCAGCCCGTGAGTATTACAGAACTGTAGAAGGTATTTAGGACAGTATACCGTTCAAAGTAAAGCAAAACTAAAAGAGACATTTATAGTGGAGGGTACAGGACGGTAATTTACCTACTTCCCTAGACCAGCCATATCCTGTGATACACGCGCCTTATTTTGGAGGGTAACTTTTGCATTGTACTGATCCAAAGCACGGTGTCTGGTAGGTTTAACCATGATGGACAGGTCGTGGGAGCCAGACTAAGCATGCTATCTTGGCCCTCCAGGTTGGGGGTTAGAATCAGGGTTAATTACTGCGAACCGTAAAAAAACAAGCCAGTTACGGAAACAACGAGGAAGAAAATGTTCAAATCGTCAGTGCGAGGGAGACATGACGTTACTAGCGACTAGTAAGAATGCCAGGAGTGGAAGCCGAAAGGATACATAGGAGCTTGGAGATCCTAATTAACAAAGCAAAAAAACAAAGGTTGGCTTCTAGAATATACATATAATGTACCAGACTGGTCAAGTATCCCAAGTAACAGCAAAAATAAGAAGATATGGTCTGCATATCCTTGGTGTGAATGAATACCGGAAGACAGTCTTTGGGCGACAAACAGTTCTTCCTGGAAACTCGATTCTGTACTTTGGACGGGATTACGACCAACACATAGAAGGGGTGGCCATTAGTGTCGAGGAAGGAATAGACAAGACCTTGATGGACTGTAAGCCAGTTAGAAGCAGGGTAATGAAAGTAAGATTTAGAGGGAGACACGAAAACCTCAAAGTTATCTAGTGTTATACGCAACCAAATGACAGAGACGACACTGATAACGATCTCTTCTGCCAACAACTTTAGTTAGACTGTGTAGCTCACCAGGACTTAACAATGGGAGACCTTAATGCCAAAGTAGGCAATGACAACAGTCATAATGATAAAGCAATGAGAAAGTTGAATTTGGCACCAAAAACAATAACAGTGAGCCGGTTGAAGGCTTCTGTGCCACAAACGACTTAAGGAGAGGCGGAGACATTTTTCCCCAAAGAGTTTCTTATGGTGTTTTTATCCTTGCACTCCCAACAAGAGCCAAAGGCTTGAATTTCAACGCCAGCATGCTTAGTGAGAATGCAGCTGATTAATATGAATTAAATTAGGAGCACATTTCTCGAATCAAAAGTGGTAGAGGGGGCGTGGTGATCATATTTGTTTCAAACATCACACGTTACTTGGATAGATAGATACATATGTCACAAGGATAGCAGTTATTCAAGGGTCTCAAGGACCTGCCATTGCTAGAGCAAATTTTAATGGTGACCCACCAATAATGGGACTTGCCTGAAAACACGTGAAGCAAAGAGCACACATGAAATGATTGCACTTGTATACAGTATCTGGAAGCCGGTATTAAAATGATATTTGGGAATAACGGGGAGAGTAAAATCAGAATAAACCGTCACTACTTGATTCAACAAGTAGTTGAATCAAGTAGTGACGGTAAAAAAGGATTAAGAAAGATGTGTCACCACCCATGCAGATTATTAAAACCAGTTAAACAAAGAAGAAAAAGGTATCCCCTTGGCAACTTGGGGTTGAATGGAGGGATGATATCCCAGCATATATATCAGTCGGCAAATACTACTCTTCAGTCAGCAAATTACATTTTTCGATGAGATGGTTTTTGTGTGATGGCGCTCAACAGCAGGTAAAAGGTTTTGCTTTTATCATTAAAAAACGCTGAGTTCGCGGTACTCGGCAAAATGAGTAAGCTGAAGCCGTACTCTAATCGACACAGTTTTCAACAGAGTCGGTCAATTCATATGAAAGTGTACCGACATATCGGACATCGTCTTTTCTATCGTAGAGCATAGAGCCGTACTCACGTATCTGGACAGCCCATTCACCACAAGAAAAATAAAAATGAATGATCATTTTTTATGACATTAGGTTCTATAGCAACTGACAGAGGAGGATTTTCCTCCTCTTACTCGGCAAATCTTCTAAACCACCCCGTTTGAGTGTCGCTACGTTTTACATTATCTCATGACAACACTTCGGAGGAATGAAAGAATTACTAGAACAGCTCTTGTAGGATACTATATGCATTCACATCGTTTCGATAAATTAAACACAAACCCAAGGTTTCCAAAGAAACTCTCAAAACTTAGGTAACATTATCTTCAACCAATAAATGCTGCAAAGCTCCATGAAAAAATTCTGCAAATACACGAAGAAAAATANATCAGTGCCGTGACACCAACTGCGACGTGAAAAAACTGGTAAGAGAAGTCTGGATGGCTTGTCAGAGGACACAGAGAAAGCAGCAAGACAGAACCAGCAGGGGATTGTATACCCTATTACCAAAAAATATGCTAGATGTATACAACATAAATACAAGACAGACAGACTGCTGACTACTGAGAAGGAAGAGGAGCAGAAATAGCTAGAACACTTAAAGGAAATACTTAACTGAATACTGTCATAGAAAGATGCTGACATTCAACATGCAGAAGTTGATCTAGAAGTCAATGTTGGAGTCCCCTCCAAAGCGAAAATTATATCTGTTATTAAGTCTTTTAAGAACAGAAAGGGACCAGGGCTGAATAAAAGTTGTGCTAAACTATTCAATCAAATATCTCAGAACCCTTGTTTTGGCTATATGTTAAGCCAGGAAGGTTTTTGAGAACTAGACTGGAGGCAAGATAATAAACACACCAAAGAAAGGGGCCTTGCTCCACTGTAATAACTGGACAGGTATCATCTTATTTTTGGTTCATAGTAAAGTTCCTGCAAAGATCGTTATACGCAGACTAACAGATACTGTTAATGACTCTCTTTAGCGAGAATATGCAAGGATTGCATACACTAGAACTTTTCGCTTCAATATTAATTTAAAATGCACAGAATGGGCCAGAAAATTGTAGATTATTTTTATTTATTTTGAAAAAGTTTTTGAAAGTATCACAGAGTATGGCATAGCTTCCGGCATCACGACATCCCCCACGAAATTGTCAGCATAATCAAAAGCTATTACCTCAATTTCTCTCACTATGTTGGAGACAGCATGTTATTCTTTAAGGTTGAGACCTGTGTGAAGCAGGATTTTGCAACGCCTTCTCTCCTTTTTATTTGACCATCTACTGTATAATCAGACAGAGGACAAGACAAAAGAATGGAATAAGGTGGACCTTATTCAATGTCTTAAATTTAGATTTTACTGATGACTTGTCTCTACTATCACATACCCATTGCCTGATGCAGAACAAAACCGATTAACTTTATAAGTGTCGGAAGCGACTTGGCCTTAAATAAGCAGAAGAAAATAGCAGTCATGATTCTTAATGTAATCAATCCAATAGCCATTATGATGAAACCATGAAACTAACCACACAAATTCCGTTATCTGCCTTGGCAGTACAATTCAAAGAAATGATGGAACTCACATTGACATGTAAAATCGACTAAACAAAGCAAAGACGAAATATCTCTGAAGATTGGCACAGAGCAGCAGAAACGCAAAATTCTAATTTTAAAGAGCTGTGTACTGTCAACCTTACTGTATGGCTCAGAGTGCTAACAAATGACTGAGGGAGACATCGCAAGACTGTTAGTGCTGTCAGTGTACAGTATGTCTTAGAAAGATTTCAAGGATATTTTGGAAAGAAATTGGCTCAGTAAATTCAAGTTTACAAATAGTCTGATAATCCAAACAAATCTTATGGTGTTTTTATCCTTGCACTCCCAACAAGAGCCAAAGGCTTGAATTTCAACGCCAGCATGCTTAGTGAGAATGCAGCTGATTAATATGAATTAAATTAGGAGCACATTTCTCGAATCAAAAGTGGTAGAGGGGGCGTGGTGATCATATTTGTTTCAAACATCACACGTTACTTGGATAGATAGATACATATGTCACAAGGATAGCAGTTATTCAAGGGTCTCAAGGACCTGCCATTGCTAGAGCAAATTTTAATGGTGACCCACCAATAATGGGACTTGCCTGAAAACACGTGAAGCAAAGAGCACACATGAAATGATTGCACTTGTATACAGTACCTGGAAGCCGGTATTAAAATGATATTTGGGAATAACGGGGAGAGTAAAATCAGAATAAACCGTCACTACTTGATTCAACAAGTAGTTGAATCAAGTAGTGACGGTAAAAAAGGATTAAGAAAGATGTGTCACCACCCATGCAGATTATTAAAACCAGTTAAACAAAGAAGAAAAAGGTATCCCCTTGGCAACTTGGGGTTGAATGGAGGGATGATATCCCAGCATATATATCAGTCGGCAAATACTAGTCTTCAGTCGGCAAATTACATTTTTCGATGTGATGGTTTTTGTGTGATGGCGCTCATCAGCAGGTAAAAGGTTTTGCTTTTATCATTAAAAAACGCTGAGTTCGCGGTACTCGGCAAAATGAGTAAGCTGAAGCCGTACTCTAATCGACACAGTTTTCAACAGAGTCGGTCAATTCATATGAAAGTGTACCGACATATCGGACATCGTCTTTTCTATCGTAGAGCATAGAGCCGTACTCACGTATCTGGACAGCCCATTCACCACAAGAAAAATAAAAATGAATGATCATTTTTTATGACATTAGGTTCTATAGCAACTGACAGAGGAGGATTTTCCTCCTCTTACTCGGCAAATCTTCTAAACCACCCCGTTTGAGTGTCGCTACGTTTTACATTATCTCATGACAACACTTCGGAGGAATGAAAGAATTACTAGAACAGCTCTTGTAGGATACTATATGCATTCACATCGTTTCGATAAATTAAACACAAACCCAAGGTTTCCAAAGAAACTCTCAAAACTTAGGTAACATTATCTTCAACCAATAAATGCTGCAAAGCTCCATGAAAAAATTCTGCAAATACACGAAGAAAAATAGGTAACATAAAAAAGGAAGGGAAATTAAGTCAAGAACAAATTGTTTCTCGGGTTTGAATAGGATCTGATTTTTCTAAAGATAATTATTTCTAACAAGAGAAATATTTATTGAAATCAATCCTGAATTAAGGTCAGATAAAGCTATCATTAAAGCTTTAAAGAGGAAAAAGAATTGATTTGTACAGGTTTTTAAAAAAAAAATGTTAATAAGAGATTTGTTCAGATAAGCACATCTGAAATGTTCAACTTCCTGACAACAGCGGTAAAGAAATATAAAAATCTAATTTATGGATAATGCTGCAGTTTTTAATTCTTTTCAATATATTTAATATTCAAGTACTTTTCAGGAATTAATTGCAATTCCAAGTAAACATGTTTTTTGAAGAGTAGGAGTGTTTACATTCAAATTTTACATTTAAAAGTAGTTTTAAAAACTATTACGTTTATTTTTGACAGTTCAAATTTCATTTGGAGTACCATTATTTGTTTTGAGTTTAAGTCTTTACCTTCACTTTCTTCCCCTCGACCATATCATGCTACTGCCATTACTACAACTAGTAAGGTAACCATTGAAATTTTGAACAATTTTTCACCATTTATACTTTCCGACACATTTGGTTAAACGTCTGGCACACTAAACACACAGTTTGGATAATTTATTAATTTATTGGCAGATTTTGTAATCATATTTGTGCTCTTCTGAAATTTTTCTTTAGGCCAAGTAGTTTAATTTTTACCCAAGATCAATCTATTATTTGTGCACCAAGGATTGCTTCTGTTCATACCCAACCAATACATAGATACCACTGCTACTTTTCCTACTTGAGTTACCACTACAACAGTACTAATCTAACTTTTATCCTACCAATTATCCATCCGGCTATATATACATATATATATATACATATACCTATATATTCATATATATACATATACCTATATATACATATATAAACATATTTATATGCTGCGTGGTAATTTAAACATTTCGTGAAAACAATATACCACTAAGGAACAACTGTATGGCAAAGTTCCATTCTACAATTTTATAGTTAGAGAAAGACGAGCTAGACTTGCGGGTCACTGCTGGGGGAGTAAGATTGAAATTGTGAGCGATCTCGTATTACGGAGATCTCAACATATGAAAGGAAAAGACGTATAGGGCAACCATCAAAAGCCTACTTGAACCGACTATGTGAGGAAAGAAGCTGTAACAAAGATGACTTAGCATATCTAACAGAAGTTGGTGAAGAGTGGAGAGGAATGATCATACTTATCCGTGGAATTAACACGCCCCCGCGATGTGAGGTGTATACAATATGGTATGATATGATATGATTATGATATGATATGATATGATATGATATGATATGATATGATATGATATGATATGATATGGTATGATATGGTATGATATGATATGATATGATATGATATGATATGATGTGATGTGATATGATATGATATGATATGGTATGATATGGTATGATATGCTATGATATGATATGATATGATGTGATGTGATGTGATATGATATGATATGATATGATATGATGTGATGTGATATGATATGATATGATATGATATGATATGATATGATATGATATGATATGATATGATATGGTATGATATGGTATGATATGATATGATATGATATGATATGATATGATGTGATGTGATATGATATGATATGATATGGTATGATATGGTATGATATGCTATGATATGATATGATATGATGTGATGTGATGTGATATGATATGATATGATATGATATGATGTGATGTGATATGATATGATATGATATGATATGATATGATATGATATGATATGATATGATATGATATGATATGATATGATATGCACACTGAACCCAAATCCCATTGACCACAAAAAGTCTAACTCATTGAAAAAAAGGGACAAAAAGCAAACAACATTCAAATGTGGCACCTAGGAATCGGTTGACTAGTACATAGAATAGAATTTTAAGAGATATCCAACAAAGAAAAGGCGCTTAAGCAGGCGTTGGTCGGCTTTAGTTCATAAATATGTCACTAGCTAAGCAGATAAGATATGAAGTTTTATCTCTAATCAAAATTGCAATTTGTTTGACAGGAAAAGAATATTTAGACAATAGTAAAAAATTTGCGTATGTGTGTGTTTTTTCCAATGTTTATAAATATTTATAAAATTTGTAAAATTCACTTATTTGTACACTACTTTCTATGATTGTTTCTTCTGTGTTACCTGTGTTAAATTATACTTGCTAAATTTGTAAGCTTAGCTTTCGACTTAATTTTTTCAGTCGAGTACTTTCAGTATTTGCTCTTCAAGTAACATCATCTGACAGATTATTAGATCAGACTATTGTGCACTGATCCTCTCTTTTTGCCCCACCCTTCTAAAGAAATCTACACTTCAGTCTACAATTATTGTACTATACCTTAACAGAGCCAGTCTTTTAAAGCATTAGAAAGAATAATTTTGTTTTATGAGAAATTTCCTAGCTTTATCCAGTTTTGATATTTAATCCAGCTTTCAATGTTCTAACAAATGCCGACAGTGAAGTAAGCACTTCAAAGATGTGCATCAACTTTCCCGCACTTGTGTAGTTTAACAGTCGCTTTCTCAGATGGGACCATTAATGAGCAAGGAATGGTCTACACTTTAAAAGAAAATACTATGAATGTAATTGTAATAGTGTAAAAATATAGATTTGCTTCTGTTGTTGTTTCATGGATGTACATAAAGTAAGAACCAGTTTGCTGTAAGTTATTTAGCCTCAGATATTTTCTCCAAATATCTGAGGATAAATAATCTGAAAGTAAAACAGTAAAACTATAAGAAATAACTCTTTTATCTCAATCAAAATATATCATTAGACTTTACACAGTGTCATCTGTGTTAATGTACGAGCCTGTTTTTTCAGGTACTGACTACAAAACTACTGACATTTGGAAATGAAATCTTCATTTTGTACGTACAGAAGCAGTGAAAGAAGGTGGGTCAAAGCGAAAGCATACTTGACCTACAAGGAGAAGGATGGGGATATTTTTGACATCAGTAGCAGATTTATGTGAGCCCATCCTATTGAAGAAACATGACTTATTTTTTCACGTGGTAAAAAGGACAAAATACGAGGTTGTAGTCATTTCTGATTTGTTAAGGGTTAGGCTTTGGAAATTCTAGTTGCTCTCAGAAAAAAAAGACTCTTTACCTTTAAATTCAATTGTATACTGGGTCTTTCAAACCCTTTGTAAATTGTGGGCCCATTTTTGTATTTCACAGATATCCATCCATGAAAGACTCGAAAGGAAGCAACAGATTAAAAAAAAGTGGTACAGAAAGCACACAAGACACCATAAAATGCAAGACATATGGATCGACCCTTCAGAACCCTCCGAGGGAAGCCCTTCTTCTTGGGTTGGTCAACAGCCAAGGCTCAAGCATCTCGAGAACCCTGTTCTGCATGGTTAGGCACTATAGCAGAAGACCAGACCAGGGAGAGACCAGGGCTCGACATTTGATCTTAGCCAAAAGGCCAAGACGTCATTGGTATACTATAGTCAACAAGAATACAAAATTTTAGGATTACATTTTGTCTCCTTTACACCCTTCTTTTACACTAAAACTACCATCTGTTGCAGCGCAAACAAAAATACATACCTCTAAGGGACAGAGTGAATCAAATTTCTGGCAAATAAAACCCAAAAATTCCTAAAATATTTCTTTTGCGGATGGCTATTAATTGATACCCTTTGTTGGCTTCAAGCTTTCATCGTCATGTATTGCTTTTGAAGGCTTGTTTGTCTAAGTCATTCAGACGGCACACTGTTTTCTACAAAATTCCCTTTTCTGGAACAACAGTGAGGCTTTAGTAGCAAATTATTCAATTTCATCAAATATGAAATTTGACAATTCCGTTGGTTCTGTGAACGTCAAACATGGACTTGACCTGTGGAATCAGTTACGATTCACAAGTGAAAAGTTTTGGAGAATCAATTCCTTTGTCGAAAAAAGTAGACCAGTTCTCTCAGGCACATTTAGAGGCAGATTATCCGTTTAAACCCGAAGACTGCCGAAAATCAGAACATTGATTCTCTTTTCAAGACCATCTAAAGTACAATGTACTTCATTGTGCTTCAAATAGTGCAAATGCAAATTCTTTTTAATTTTAAAACAGGAGGAAGAGGAAGGATATTGAAAACACGTTTGAAAAGATGGGATTGTCAACAAAGCGTATGATTACATGTTTGGGGAAGTGGGGTCAAATTTTGGCAAATTTTGCGAATGCGTTTTGTGAATTTTTCCTACAAAAATTATTGTTAAAATGTTTTATGTTTTACCATTTCTATTTTTTCAGCGCTTTAATAGCTGTTGTTTTTCAAAACAATCCTAATCAATGCTGTGGTTTATCAGAAATAAGGAATCCTAATCGCAACAGACCACTGTACAAATTACGTATTGCAAAACCATGTGACATTTGCATGGAACATTGCAACAAATTATTGAATTAGAAATTTTAAATACAAATCATAAGAGCTTGACTTTAACTGAAAAATAATGTATTAAAAGTAAATCCCGTGTAACGGGTTATGTTGCTCTAACTCCCTCCGACTCTGGTTTAATCAACTAATAAAAGTAGTGGGATACAACTAAATTGTCATCTGCATGCTGGTCAGTAAAGTCATGTACTTACCTATACTGCCGCTGACCGATGTTAAAAATAGCAGATTTACATGAGTTATATGGCATGGATGAATAATGCGAAATAACCAAAACAATTACTCGTATAGATCAGAATGACTAAATTTCTACAACTTATTTATAGCTCTCTCACACACACACACACACACACAGGTGCTATATCCCCAAGGGCGTTGACGATCAAGAACTTCCACATCCTCCGGTCTTTAGTGGTCTTTCGAAGTTCTTGGGCTGTTTTGTTCGTCCATTTATTAATGCTCGCTATACATGTTAATCTCTGTCTGCCGCTGCTTCTTTTCCCATTTATCTTTCCCGCCATGCTGTGGTTTTCCAGTTGTTCTTTTCGCATGACATGTCCTAAAAACTTCAATTGTCTCTTTCGGATTGTTCTTAAAAGAGAACGCTTTCCTCTTGCTCTTCGTAGCACCTCATCATTTGTCACTCTCTGTGTCCAAGATATTTGCAGAATTCTCCTAAAAAAACACATCTATGCAGTTTTAATTCGTTTTTCCATTCCTTTTGAAATTGTCCTGCATTCACTACCATAAGTGAAAATGAAGAGCAAGTAGCAATTTAGCATTCCGATCTCGGTCTATAGTTTAATTAAGAAAGCTTATGGAGCGCCTCCAAACACTGCGATATGGTAAAATTTTATTTGCACAAATATTTTTGTACTGGCACACAGAGGAGATAGGGACAAGTTCTNATATCCCCAAGGGCGTTGACGATCAAGAACTTCCACATCCTCCGGTCTTTAGTGGTCTTTCGAAGTTCTTGGGCTGTTTTGTTCGTCCATTTATTAATGCTCGCTATACATGTTAATCTCTGTCTGCCGCTGCTTCTTTTCCCATTTATCTTGCCCGCAATGCTGTGGTTTTCCAGTTGTTCTTTTCGCATGACATGTCCTAAAAACTTCAATTGTCTCTTTCGGATTGTTCTTAAAAGAGAACGCTTTCCTCTTGCTCTTCGTAGCACCTCATCATTTGTCACTCTCTGTGTCCAAGATATTTGCAGAATTCTCCTAAAAAAACACATCTATGCAGTTTTAATTCGTTTTTCCATTCCTTTTGAAATTGTCCTGCATTCACTACCATAAGTGAAAATGAAGAGCAAGTAGCAATTTAGCATTCCGATCTCGGTCTATAGTTTAATTAAGAAAGCTTATGGAGCGCCTCCAAACACTGCGATATGGTAAAATTTTATTTGCACAAATATTTTTGTACTGGCACACAGAGGAGATAGGGACAAGTTCTTTGTAGTTGCTTTAGTATAGTGCTTTATTGAATATACTCGTTCCGAAATTGACACTTATGCTGACACTGTAAAAACTTCAATGTATAAAAGGTAAACAAAAATAGTTATGAGTACTAACAACGTTACATCTACTAACAGGGCTATATTACACAGATAGTATATTCATTCATATGATTTATACAATAGAGCATTTCGATAAATATAATGCCGTAATACATACACAGTAACATGCATCTAATACCATAAAAGTAGTGCATTTAAATTGTAGCATACAAAATAATGTAGTATTAATTATAATACCTCCACAAATATTAAATCGTAAACAACGGCACACAGTAATTCAATAAATTCGCAAAAACATTTTGAAGTAAAATTATATGATCCACACAATGTGGTACAGACCTTTGACACCTCTATATCTGGTCCACTAAAATGTAATTTTAGTATTATTGCTTTGACTCGTTTTAACTATATCCAAATTTGATTTACAAATCGTGTTGTAAATTTCTGTTATATGAAAAGTAAATTACAAAACTTGCAGTAGAGTTATAATTTTTATAACTGACGACAGCATAATTTCCTGCCTGCACAAGCCTCTATAGTAAGCAATAATTTGTTCAATAAGTTTAAACTCCCATGCCGTGTGTCCTAGCGTCTAGAACATCCGACGCCATTTTCATCTGTGTTACCTAATTATGAATTTAAGACCGCCTTTTGTCAGCTGCTTGCCAACCTGAAGATAAGGTGGTATCCACAACCTGTAAATGCATGAACTGCCAATAGAAGGCAGGAAACTTCCCAGCTAAATAAGTGACTCGCTAAATAGGGGCGGATACAACAATTTTAAGGTACGATTGGACATTTATAAGACCCTCTTATAAAAATGAAAAAAATATATAATTATATGCTTAAAGAGAAAAATGACGCACCACTTCATAGCCACAGAAGAGTAGAAATAGGCGCAAAGAAAAGACCACGTTGTTTTATAAATCCTGTAGTTTTGGTAATGTTTCCAATGCATATTTACAGAAAATGGACGTGAATACTCCACAAAATACAATAAACAAAAAACCAACGACCTTAGAATTTTTGCGTATTCCTTAAAATTCCAGGGTTCTTTCTTTCTGAAAGCAAAAGACTACTTGAGATCTATTGGCATTAATTTCAAACCTTCTCTGATCAACTGTTTTTATAATACCTCAAGTGTAGAGTAATCCAGGTGTGAAAAAAGAATAGTATTTGTATATTTTGATGGACTAGTTCAGCCCTTAAATTGATTGATTATTAATTTGTTGTCATTGGTTTATTTAGTCACGTGAGTTGTAATTTCAAGGGTAAGATTTTTGAAGCTGGGAATTCCCTTGTAAGTGGCGGTGTATTAAAATGTAATGGAAGTTAAAACACGTAATATATTTCTGTCTCTCTTCCAGAGTTCAGACCAATCTTCATGCTTTCAAAAACCCGGAGTTAATAGAGTAAATATCCTGACTTTTTATTGATAGCTGCAAGCGGCTAGCAATGTTCGATTTTTTTAATTATTGTTGCATTTTACAAATATTTTTAACAGTGCAGCCTTCCTAACGCACTGAATGCAGAGTTGCTCAATGATTATATGTCTTCCTACTCTTGTCCAGATTTTTAGTTGATAGGATTTTAAAAATACATTTCTTTTGTTAGTTTTTCTCTTGCTGTCGTTGTTTGGGCTCGTAGACCTACTGCACAGAGCGAGTACAAGATGGAATTTCATTTAGCAATTAATTGAAACTCGATTACGACAAGGAACACTTAATATGACTATTAACAAGTTTACATGGCATGATAATATTCAAAGAACTCCAATGTGCTTTATTAATACAAACAACTAGTCAATTGTACAAAGTTTAAATCCCTCCCAACCAATTTTTTGTCCGTTGTCTGTCAAATATAGTGCCATGCCCTATTATTTATCGCAGTGTCCCAGTATTCCTTTAAACGTGGAAATGTTCTTTCACTGGCGCCCTTACGCTTATCATCTAATTTAATACACAATAAATAATTAAGCGTTGTACTAAAAGACAAAAGCGTTTATAGAGAAACTTGAACCTTATCTGCAGACAAATGATGTTTTGTATGAGGTTGAAAATAACAGATTCAGTTAATGTCTAAGCCTGATGAACATAATTGTTCCTGGAGTAGGAGAAAAGGTTGGGGGCGTGGGACTAAAAAGCTTTTATGGCAGAATATTGATAATTATTTCTAATTTTTATTGTGAAATTTGTAAAGGGTGTATGTAAAGTAACATGTTCCAATCAGTGAATTCAAGAAAGTATGACAGAATGGGAGGAATGAAGAGAGTGGACAGCTTGTAACCTACTCTAATTATGCTATGGACAAAAAGTACCAATTGTCAGCGTCAGATTTTGAAGTAATTTAAACTGTTTTTTCACTATGCTTTTCGAAGCCACTAATTTTGAAGTAGGCTTTTATAATTATCAATACGAGTGGAATTTGATCCTGCTGAGCTGTTATGGTCTAGCTTTGGTATATGGATAGAAGTTTGTTTGTGACATAGACAGTAAGACTGAAAGAGGAAAAGTTCTTAAATTGGTTCCCATTATTATAATTATATACGACGTCATGTTTATTTTGATTAGAGAGATGCACTAATAAAAACGTGACAAAGGTGCATGTGTATCACATCAAATAATAATTTAGGAGATACACGGATATTTGATACCTCTTTGACATTCTGTATACACAATCTATCCATATTATGAACAACACAGCAATATATTTTTTTCCTTGTTTTTAAATGAAATTTAATATAAACAGTACAAACACACAAAAACCCTGGTTCGCTATTTAGGTAGCCCCTCAGTTTACATGCAGGTTTGGGTTATTTTTTAAGCTTGCATAATCAGGTAATGTTAATTTTTTTCCTATCAGCATTACCACATTATTGATTAACCTCGTGAGGCACTATGTTTAGAATTAGATTATAATTGTTTTATTTTAGAATGAGTTCTGAAAGACATCATCCTTTTGGCGTTGTGAGAAGAAAAAGAAAGGCAAAGCAAGTCAGTAGTCTTTACAAATTCCCAAAAATTACTGATTTTGAGGAGGATCAAACTAGCTCCAGCAGCAATAATTATGACACGTGCACTCAACTGAATGACAGCTGATAAAAACTCAAACGCCGAGTAGAGTTAAAGATATTCCTGTCACAAATGCTTCAAGTATACCTCTGAAATTCAAGACCTCAGTTCCATCTGACGATCGTCAACTACCTCTTTTTGTTCCACCAAATTGTGCTGCTTTGTATAACATTAGGGATGTTCTTGTTATATGTTGGGTACAACGTCAATTTAATGCAAAAAATCACAAAAGCTGCTATGAAAAGCCTATGACAAGACACTTCAGTGGAATAAACAAAAAACTAAATGATTCTTCCGTTAGGAAGAAGCTGCCACATGAAGAAAAGCGGCAAAGGCCTTGCTTGAGACGTGGGACCATGTAAACAGCCTGAGTGATCATGAACAGTGTTTGTATCACCTCACTGGCCTTGCCAAGTGTCTCTTCGTGTTGCAAACAACGGTACTACTGACAAAATTTTAGTCGACAAAATGGAGAAACAACAGCAATCCATAGGAGACGTACTAAAGCAAACTGTGCCTAAAATCAAGTTTTTGTCAGTTCGAGATTTGTAATTTAGAAACCTTCAGAAAACGTGTGGCAGTCTTAAACAATAGGAATGTTCTATCTGCTTGGAACTCAAGGCAGAATATTACCTGCTGTATAAACTGAAATATATGGCAACGGTAGTATCTGTTATCAATAACGTGTGAATGATCTATTGCATTGATGGCTCTTCTTGTAAAAAACACACTTCGGGAGTTAAAACTCGCTTTTTATTGAGCGTTTAATCTAGGCCAGATATCGCAGATGTTGATCAAATAACTTTCGCATTTCGGTAGGTGTAAACTAATGAAGATCCTGTAAAAGCTTCTTCTACATGCTAAATCTGTCAATAAAGGGATGGAAACGTAAGTAATGACAAGTCTGAGAATGTATTTCATACAAAACTAATTTGATTAAAAAGATACTGGAAACCAAAACACTTAACTTTGTTTTAGTATTTTTCGAAACTGAAAGAAGTTTTAAAGGAGCTAAGGAATGTTGCAGACAGATCTTTTGAATTAGTTGCTCCAGGGGAAATTATTATCGGTGCTAATTATTTCATGAACTAATGAAATTGGTAAAATATTAATGACGACACGCTGACTGGAAGTATTCGAATCGAAGTATATGTTGTAATATTCGATTTCTTCATTGAAGACTTGAATCGCCAAAACTAAGCTTGTTGAGAAATTATGAAAATGTTTTCCTTTATTTGGGACTGTAGCAACGAGCAAGATCTAAAGCCTGCAGCAGTTTTACTCGAAAGTCCTTTGATGAAGTTTATTATGTTTCTATCACTTCCTTAGGTTCGAAAATTGTATAGACAACGTTGTAAGTAATGGACCTCAGCCAATTTCTTTGTCGCTTAGGACATTTGTCATGGCCACTGTTATGTTGTAAATGTTTTGAAGTACCTTTCTGTGAGCCTTTTTTTCGTCTGTTTTTGTGACGACATCTTCCCATTTTGTTAATAGAGTTTGATAAAAATAGAAAGAAAAATGAGTTTTCTTTCTGTCAAGTATTTTAGAGTTTCTACTCTGATGTTTTCAATAACTATATAGCTATTGCTTCGCATGGAAAGCTATGATTAAACATTCAACGTACTTAGCACCTGAGGCCTTATAAATTAAATCTTATAACACAAAAATACACTACTGTGTACTAACCTCTCACACCAAAGATACAGTCTTAATTAATGCGGCTTAATTGCCAGTAGAAAAAAATCAACAGGGGAATAGCTGTGAAATGGTCATATCAAAATCTTTCATAACAAAACTACATAATAATTATCATCATTTATTTCAGTAGCCGGATTTGTTTCTTCAGTTGGCTTTACGCTCAGGCGAATTTTTTTGCTAGGGTCGTTGTAATGTTTGAAGTTGATACTTGGAAATGAATTTTAATATTTGAATGAGGTTCTATTTCGTTGTTCCGATCGATCTTAATGTTGATTAAAATTCCTTAGCTTCCTTGTAAAGGGGGCAACGGCTGGGGCTTATTATTTTCCCCAACTGCAAATACTTGTGACCCTTTCTGAATTGCGAACCAAATATTCTTTGTTATTTACTCAGAAACGTGACCAACAACAAGAAAAGTTGAACTCTCCTGGTAATGTTACTTTACTAGAACGAACATAGCTTGCGTGGTTGTTGTTTAATTCACGTTTGAAATATATTAACTGTCAAATGCATGGATTCTAGCTCGCACTATCGTGATAAGCATAAAATCTGCGTCAGGCCTTAATGAAACTGAAGCAATCAATCATCGCCATTTTTATCATCAATCTTCGAGGAAAGATGACCTCACAATAAAATTTCTGTCGCATATTTTATTAAGGCGGATACAAAGTTCGATCTATTATGAACGTCGCATTTCCTTTAATATATTTTGATTTCAATAGCTTTTGAGCCAGTAAAAGATGGTACCTGAATATTCTTAAGCAAGCTCGTTCTGCTGTGTTAGATAGTGTATCATCTGGTGCTTCGTTGTCTCTTAGAAGGAGGCAAGAAAAGTAGCAGAATAATTAAAGAGTATCTCTTGCAATGCAAATCTGGTAGGAGAAAAATCAACAGCTCAGTATACAGAAAAAAATACCATTTATAGTTCTGGTTTCTCTACTTTGCATGCAAATAGAGGGACTGCCAAAAAAATTTCACAACTTAACGGAATCACGGTTCAACGTTGGATCTCTGCGTACAAATCCTAATTTTTTCAACAATCAAAGCAAGCAAAGGTTGTAATTGGTGTCGAACGTAGAAGACGCACTCTTCTATCATATGAACTGGATGAAAACTTGGAAGCACAATGAAAGACATGAAAACAGCGGACATACTCATCAATATCCCATCAATATGCTATACGTAGCGCTCTTGATGGCTTGATTCAATCTGATAGGGAAAGGTACAGCATGTATCTGGGTATTCATGTTACAAGAGCATTGACGAGATCACATAACAGGTGCATTGAGGAGAAATAATGCTGAGAATTTTCAACTTACGTCCTTTCTCACACAGTCTCAAAAAATTCCTGATGAGCTCATATTTAATCTCTACCAAAACACTTCTAAATTTATAGTTACTAGCATGTTTGCTATAGCTGAACAAGTAACGAAGCATATACCTGTTGCTGGAGGGAAAGATAAAGGTTATATAACATTAACTGTGACCCAAAGCATGAGTTATGAGCTTTTACGATTGCAAGTTGTCTGCAAAGGAATGACAAAAAGATGTCTTTAGCCAAAAGATCGCGGTGGTAAGATAATTTTTTTCTGCTTACAATACAGTATGAAAAAGAGATTCCACGATTATTTGCTACTTTTTATTAAAAATTAAAAAAAGGACCTAAACCTTATAAAAGTCAAACGTTATCTGGGATATATTCACCGGTTAAAACACTGATGTTGTTAAAATAAACAAACTGAATTAATATTCTTAAAGTAAAGGTGCCACATAAATTAGAAAGTCTTCCCCAGCCTTAAATCAAGCATCTGGGAACACCGAAAGAATTTGGGTTACTACTTCACATGTACAATTTTGAAATGATTTCTTGGAAGATTTTAATCTAGATGCAATGAATACTTCAGTCTATTAGAAATTGACAAGGTTAAAGTCGATCCACTTTGAAACTTTAAAAAAACTATTCACGCCGGCTAACAGATAATCATAACCGGATATAGATCTTTTGACACCATAGAGGTTATAAAAGAGGCACAAGTACAAAAGCCTTCCTTGCTTAACCCATACCAATGACAATTGAAAATCATAGTAGCTAACTATTGTAACTACGCTCCTTGTGAAAAGTACTGCATTGGAAAATCAAATTTTCCCTTTCCGTGTTTTTCCATACCTTTCATACACTGAGTGAAACTTAATTAGTACTGGGGGTTTTTTTTCAAAAATCTAAAACTGTGTAGGCTTACTTAATGTGAGCGTTAATTTGGGGTTTTTAATTGTGTCCAAGCCTTATTTTCGTGCAATGAGATAGTCCTTTTAACATTCAATTAAATGTATCTATGTACAAACATTGTTTCATTGATTATTTAATTTATCTAACTATGTAAAGCATTCATGTTTTCATTTCTTCCTAATTCTCATCACTATGGTAAACAAAACTTCGAATCACTTTAGTATTTAATAGCCTTTTTCTTTTTCTTGAATCTGTAAACTCTTTGATAATTGTATAGCTTTAAACGGTAAAAATGTCCATTTTATGTAATTCTTTTATCTTATTTTATATTATTATAATTATTATTATTAATATTATTAATATTATTATTATTATTATTACTATCATTAGTATTATTCAAGGAAAATGTATATAAGTAAAACGTCAAAAGAAGTAGAATAATAATTCTGTTATTAATTTTTACTTAATTAAAAAGAACAGCAAAAATTGCAACTAATAGCTTGAAATGAATTTTGATAAATAGCAAAAAATTATATTTTGCTTGCTTATCTGTTGTGAAGACTTTCGTTAGAGCAAAAAATTAAATCTCTTATCAAGGGCAATGTAAATCAGTATTAAAAAAAAATGATAACGATTATTCAACAAGCGTTTTTTATGTTCTTTTAAATGTACTCTAATTTTTTTTTCCTTTATTAATCCGTGACAAAGCAGATTTTATAGCTTATCAAGCATATTAATTAAGAAATAAACATACATGCGCAAACATTGTGGAGGGACGCAAGTATTTATAATAACAAAAAGATAAATTATGTAAACCTGAAGAGGGTCGGAAAACAATAAAAGACTATACTGAGCAGAGAAGACAGCAGAAAGAAGCAGTTTCATTGCAAATTGAAGCTAAAGCTACGTATGGTCCTGCTTAAACTAGACTTTAGATGCTAACATATTGAATTTAAAATCTGATTGTCAAATGTCATAATCGATATGTTGTACTAACTTTTGCCTGGAGATTTAAGTAGGGTCACAAAAGTTGGAACAAAAGTTTCTACTAACAAAAAGATCGTCCAGTTGCTTCACCAATCAATTATCAGCAACTTTTATTAGTGTACATTCTGCTTGCTTTAAAGTACGGTGTGGTCAACCATTTACGCATCTCTAGATTACAGTTAAAGACGGTATGTAGGTGATAAATAGCAAATTCTTAATAAGGTTGACAATTTTACTGTTTGTCAACACCATCAATGTGTAAAGCCAAAAGTGTCGATATGATAGTGTGACAGTGGCAATAAAGGTCTCCTGTTACGTATCTTTTATACACAAAACTGACAGGTTGGTTTTAGGGTTTGAAATTATATTGTACAGTTAGGTTGCAGTGAAACATAGCTTACGATTAGTTGTGAACAGAAGGTAGCTTGGTATAGGTAAAGCAATTCCAATTATAGTCAGCTTAATGTATAACACAAAAAAGCAGCATACAAACTAAAAGTTTGTCATTTCTTTAATTTTTCCTTTATTTTTGTTGTTTCTGGTGGCTACTTTGCTGCTCTTCAAATCAATAAATTAAAGCTTCTCATAGAATACATTGATGTGTTCATGTTTATAGTTTGTGTTACATGAAAAGTCTTTGATATTCCCTCATACGTCAAACAATGTACCAACTTCTAAATTTTTCTATTAAAAAGTTGCTTTATTAATTTGTGAGCATCAAAAGGCTAACAAAAAAGCAGCTGAAATTGTGAAATAGAAGAGTGCTTATTGATGAATCAGTGCTACAGTGACGATGAGTCTTTTCTTTTTACTAAACCACAAATACAAATTTACTTGAAATGGATATGAGTTTACATAAAACAATGTAGTAAAGATAAAATTACTAAGTTTGGTTGATTCGGAAGAAATACCAGCTTTCAAATATAAACATGAATTGCAGTATAAAAGGATAATTTCAAATCTTGCATTATTTTTAAGTTGTATATTTTAAAACTTTACTGACTACAGTAAATAGCATATATATATATATAGTGTATCTGTTGGTGCATCTGCACTACCATTTGGTGTCTGGTTTCGAAAGACTGAAGTTTTGGAATCTTCAAAAGAGGGAATACAAGGCACCTCTAAAGAAACACAAACGGAAAGATATTCAAAGATTTCAATAAAAATGTGCAATATTTGTCAAAGGTATATTACCTAAAGAACCACGAGAGAGGAAATTGAAGAGAAACTCTTTCGAGACTGTATCATACCACATTAAATAAGAGAAACATCTGCACATTATGCTTGAGATAGGGTTTTTTAGCTAAAGGCTCACTCCAAGGCTGTGTACATCTTGGTCTTGATTTTAAGCTGACTTTCAATAAACAAGATATTTGAACTAATGACTGTACATAACACAGCGCCACCTGGAATCGAAACTATAGGCTATCAAATTAGTAACAATAAGTAAACTAAAATACTTTCGACTTGCTCGACAGCTATAGAGCATTTTAATTCTACACTATTTAAATCTGTCACAATCAAAACTGTGTAGAGACCTTAGTCTCTACACAGTTGTGATTAGTCTTAGTCTCCGTGGCATACATTGACTTCCTTGAAAGCTATCCTGTAGCCTATATTTATGCAGTGATGAAAAAAAAATTTTAAAAAATAACGAAAGAACCATTTAAATTCCCCAATTTCTATTATAGGTTTCTGTGTCTCTGCGATTCAGCGTACTGTCCCTCGGAAAGCAACATCTTCATGTTCTCCTTATCTCTTGCAATCTCTGTACCATGGCAGAAGTTTGCTTACTACATATTAGCCACCTGGAAACTTTTTTTAAGCTCTATTTCTCCTCGTTTGACATTAAGATATTATTAGAGGCTTGAATAATGTCATCAGCAAAGAGAGAAAATTAGAAAGCAGTTGTTGAAGACCCTATGTCTTCAGTGTGTAGTCTGGTAGAAAGACAAATGTAAACACTTCTATATTCGCAATATTACTGTGGTTATTCCTAAACAGCTATCTTCAATTGATCTAACATCAAAGCAGCTATCACCCGCGCATTGCCTGTAGCCTATTTCCTATTGAAAACTATCCATGGTCAAATTCCAGCATCTTGATTACTGCCTTAAAGCATCAATACTTTTGTCAAATTTGGAGGCCAGATGCTCTTTCCCTCATGTATCCTTCGTGCACTGTCTTGGGCTGTTCTGCAACATTAATCTTCAACAGATATCATCATCAACCGCTTCCTCCGCCAAGTACGGAATACGAAACCGAATGTCAAAATTTTCTCCAGTTCTCTCTATTGCGTAGCTCTGAATACTCATTAAGTTCTCCACTGATTGAGTATTTAGAGCCAATGATGTTTTTCGTTTCGAGGAGAACAGTTGCTACAAGTAGAATAAATAGAGTGGCCACAAGAGTATCGCCTTGATTTACTCCCCTTAAGATTTTGATAGCGCGTGATGGACCGATATCAGTTTTTATGGTTACCTTGGAATTTTTGTGGAAGGCTTGCAAGAAAGCGACATACCTTTTGTTGATCGGTGTTTTATATTGTGCTTACCATACTCTTTGTTGATCTACGCTGTCAAAGGCTTTTGTAAAGTCGATGAAAGCAAAGTATGCCAGTTTGTTGAATTAAAGAGAATTTTCGATTATTTGCTGTGGGGATAGAATCTGGTCTGCTGTTCTTCTATCTTTTTGATAGGTTGCATGTGAAATAGGGATCGAGGAGTAAATGTCGTCTTTGATGCTGTTGGAGATGGTGATCATAAAGAGTTTGTAGATATGGCCGAGTAGACTAATTTGTCGATAGTTTTCGCATCTTTTGCAGTCGCCTATTTGGAAGAAAACTATGATGGTTGAGTTAAGGGATTCATTGGGCGCCGGTTTGATATTAAGATGAGGCTGAGGAGGTGCTTTAAAGATGACGTAACTGCACTTCCTCCTGATTTAATGAGTTCAGTCGGAATGTTGTCCAGTCCTGTTGCTTCACCGGTTTTCACTGACTTTATGGCATGATCACTTTCGTCAGTAGTTGTTGATGGAATTTAAGGTTCATTGCTGATACCAGGATGGAAGTGGGTTTCTGAGCTTAGATCATCATAAAACTCTCCATAAAATGAAGCCCACATTTCGCAAATCTCAGCTTTGTCGGTCGCTAGGAAACCGTTGAGTTTTTTCAAAGTCCAACCAAGAGATTTTGTTTTTTTTGTGATAGCTTTAATCCAAGCAAAAGACTGTCAAGGGGAAGACGGCTTATTCTATCATGTTCATTGTCCAAGTATCTCAGCGTGTCTCTTTTGACGAGCTTCTTCCTTTCGGCTTTAGCAATTCAGTATTGTGTAGAATCTGAGGCACGTTGTTTTCTTATCGCGCACTTTCCCTCAATTACGATTTTCGTTGATGTTGACATCCATTTTGCAGTTTTTTTTGCTAGATATCGGCAATGATTCGTTGGCTGATTCGATAAGTCCAGTTTTTATTAGTGCATTTGTTCCGTCGATGTCCTCTAGTTCGGTCAAGCAGTTGAATAGGTTCCGAAACTTTCATTTGGAAGATTTCTATGACGTCTCGATTATTCAGTGCCGTAAAGTCAAAATGTGGCTGTCTTTTCTGACGCATGCGATGATCCGAGATGTCGGCTCTGTTAACTGTGCTGCAGTCAAGCACCTGATCTCTAATATCTTGATGGATAATAATAAAGTCGGTTTGATTTTTATACTGCCGATAAAGAGATGACCAGGTCCAGAGACGCTTAGCTGCCTTCTAAAAAAGAGTGTTCGTGACAATTAGACTGGTACTCACGCAGAAATTTGCGAGTGAGATGCCCCTGTTGTTGTAATCTTTCAGATTGTGACTGCCAATGGAGCTCGGATATGAAGATTGGAGGCCTCCAATCTTTGCATTGGAGTCACCAAGTATGAATAGCTGATCACGTTTTGGTGTCTGATTGCGATGTCTTGGATTTGTTCGTAGATGATACCAATTTCGGGATCTGGGTGGTCTAATGTTGGCATGTAGATATTGAGGTTCGACTTTGCATGAACTATCAATGTTGCTAGTCAGTCAGAGTATCCGTGAAATCTCGATATCGAATTTCTTAGCGATGTATGCACTAAAAAACCTGCTCCATTGGGGTTTGTTAGGCCATAACCACAATGGTATAATTTATGCCCATTGCAAATTGTAGTGTATTCAGAGTCTTTTAGTTTCGTTTCTGAAAGACCAATTATATACCCTTTGATATTACCCAGTTCATGAAGCAGAATGTCAAGTGAAACATCGTTAAGCTTTCTAGTGTTATATGCACAGAGATGCATCAGGCTATTGTTTTCCCTGATCGCTTTAGTGTCACCAGTCCGGGACTGCTAGTGAACTATCCTGGTCGCTTCTGCTACGCCAGTCTGGAGCTGCTGACGTGCCTCCCTGTTTGGATTCCGATAATCTAGGAGCCACCCCATCTGGTTCGGATTGGTTGAAAAATTTGACATGGTTTTCGTTTGGCCTCTTCTCTCGTGTTAGCCGTGCATATTGGAAGAACCCTGTTTGGTAGCCTCTTAGGACACACATAGAATATGGTAGGTATAATCTTCTTGTCTGTATGTTCAGGACCCCGGTGTCTCGAGATAATACAGACATTCCTTACCCAACAGACATAACCTCATTTAATATGTCGTCTCCAATACAGCCTTCATACCTTCACATTCTGTTGGTGGTTTTTCATTGCCTGTTGAACGTCTAAGCCTTGTTCTCGTTCCAAAATATTACTGTCAGTAACATTACTAGGGGCTTCAGATAAAGAGTCCAACTTTTTTCTTTACTTATTGTTCCCTGGCACATCACTCTGGTCTTCAAGTGTAACTTCATACACCACTCTTCAATCTTCATAATCCAAGTGTGACGTTTTATCACTTGAACTAGGTTCGACAAAACGGATGTCTCAACATGCTTCTACCTTTCCTATACGTGACTTGAAAATTTGAAAAGCTATCTCTTCTATTCTCCAGTAAGCATAGCTGTGAACTCTTTGGCTTGTCCTTGCATGTCTTTTCCTTAGGAACTACGAAATAACAGTCACATCCAAATATACGAAAACGATTCACACGTTTTTTATGCCCCAAATATGCTTCACATAAAAACATCCCTTCTGCTGCCTCAGCTCATGGCGAGTCGAAAACATATTTAGCAGTGTCTGTTGTTTCACCCAGATAGCGTACGACAGTCTGCGAGAATGCAACATGGCCCTTGCATTTCCTCCCATTGTACGACTCTTTATTTCTGTTATCCAATTTTACTAGGCGGGGAAGGACGGTTTAGTCAACTGTCTACATATTCCATTCTTCTTCACAAAGTAAAAAAATTATCCACTTTCTTATTTACATATCCACTTCCGTTATCTGATCTAAAGACCTTCAGTATCAATACTATAAACTTGTTCAAGTATTTGGTAACCTCATTTCTATATTTCAAGGCGTTTACTGTTGTGTATCTCGATACATTATCTGTATATGTTATAAAGATATGATGACATCACAATGATGCATTCTTCATTGAGCCACAAACTTGTGAATGGATGACTTCTGTTAATTAAAAGGCTCGTGATGTTGAGTCTTTGGGAAATATCTTGCGTGCTTGCTTTTCAACTATTCATCCTTTACAAACAGTAGACTCTTGCCTGCGTTTAGGTTTAGACCATTTTCCATATGGTTCTTTTTCATTTTATTTTTGTTTCTGAAGAAATATATCTCCGTTCTTCTATGCAATAAAATCAACTCGTTCCTTCTTTCTATCATCTGTTGTGTTGTTCATGTACGATCACACTTCCTTGCAACTCATACAAATTTCCTGTTTTTTCAATTTTTCCTACTAAAGTTGGCAAATGATTAATTGCTTATAAACACAGAGCATTTACTATCTTCAAACTTAACAGTCAAACCTGCATTTGGAATTGTTTTAAATCAAATTTAAATTCTGAGGAAGATCAAGATAAAATTAAATGAAATTAAATTCTAAGGAAGATCAACCACTAATAATGCATTTTAAATCAAAATAATTATATTTGATACACTACACTTCCACTTAACATTACCTATAGATATTCCAAACAAAATGTCATTGTTTACTGACCTTACTTTTTCTGGCGCTGTTGAATCAACATATTCATAAAAGAAAATGTCATTGTTAGCTAAGCTGATTTTTGCGTCATTGCTCAATCAACAAATTCATAAAAGTACTTTTTGTTACAGCACATACTTTGAGGAATCAGTCTATAAAGCATGGCTTAGATCAATTACTATAATTAGCTAACATCATAGTTCTATAGAAAGCAACCCTATTTATTTCTTGTGGCAAATTTTGCAGAGGTATGCCTTTTTTCTCTTCTGCAGTCTTTGCTATATGACTTGTTTCACCACAATTAAAACACTTAGTTCTAATTTGAAATTGCTTGGTGTGTCCACCTTTTGAGAAATGTTTATGTCAATGTGCCTGAATTTGTCATATATTGACACGTTTTTTCGTGTACAGGGCTTCATTGCCCTCTTGTTATTAACCCAAACGCTCCTTTTATCTTTGGTCGTCGAGAAGCAGTTTTCGGCGAAGCGATTGAAGTATTTGGTTTTTACACAGCTTAACGTCACTAAGAAAATTATTATAGGGATCAGGTAAACTTAATAGAAGACCTCATACCCGTTTCTTCTCACTGACTACTGCTGCGACAACAATTAGCTGGTCTACTAGCACTTAATACTTGTTGATATGTCTTAATGTGTCATTATCTTCGTTCAGAATTACATCACAATACTTCTTCTTATGGAAAATGATATTCTGCATCGCTTTCTGTTTATACTGTCTGCAGACTGTATAAACAATTCTACTTTTTCATACTTGCCTTGCATTTCATCTGCATCTTATGTCATCATGTGAACCATCCAGTTTCATTAAGCTGTTTTTTAAACCTACCTTATATTGCACTTCACTGGACACTGTCCTTTTTATCTCTTTAACTTGCACTTTAACTAAAACTTGGACCGTTATTCTATTATGTGTGCGCAGTTAATTCGTGATGAAACAAGACTTTTCTGCTGTAAGGGTTAACTTCGGAACAGACTTTTTCCATCATTGAAGAAGTTTCAGACAGCACAAACCAATAAAATCGTGGGACACTTCACACACAAAATGCACACGACCAGCCAGGTATTGTCTAGTACAAATCATGGGATGATTTTTTAGGCAATAGGGAATTTTACGTTTTCTGGATGAGTCTTAAGAGTATATAGTTCAAGCGTTTTCATTTGAGTTGCAGCGGTTTTTAATGTATTTGGTAATCCACGACCAAAAGAACAGTATGAAGAGTCCAGTATCTCAAAGTTGACTGGATTACCCACCTAAAAAATTAAACGTTCCCTAGTAAATTACAAGTAAATGGCTAAAATTGTACGGCAGATAAGACTAGAACCGTATGCTATTTGTAATATTTTTTCTTTTCCAGGTTTTACTATAATTTTTTGTCTTCTGCATGACAAATTCATAAACAGTCGGACTGTGATTAAAATACAGCCGTAGTATGTCTTCTTGGATCAAAGTAGAGACGGAAGAAGTGGCCTTGTTAAGACGTCGTGCAATAATATTCTAATGAGGGTACTGATTTGTGGTACGGCTGTTTATTTGTAATATATATAATGTTTCTGAAGACACATGCCAATAGTATTCTATATTTTGAAACAATTCTAATGTAAAATATATTTCTGTTAACTATGTAGGATTATGGTACAGCAGTTTTTGTAGCAAAGTAAAATAATATAGGATTTTGCCAGTTGGAACAAATGCAGCTGATATCTGGAGCGCTATTATTTACTGTCTCAAAAGAATATATCTTTTGCATCTAGATCAAGTGGTCTTCACCTATTATTTTCCAGACGTCAATTGCTGATGATAATATCATTTCATCCTGATAGTTTAATAGACCATATAAAATGTTGATGGACATGGTATTTCAAAGGTCTTTGACCACTTAAAGTTGTGATTTCTTTCATCAGACGTCATGTGCCATTGGCGAGACTTCAGACCCTGTCAAATGATGATAAAATTTATCAATTTGTAAACATCATTTGTAAACAATTAACCAAAGGTTTTATCGCTTTTGCTTGTGGTCATCTATTCTGCAGCTGGAGGTGTGGATAGTAGTCGGCATTTAACTTGACTTTTTAGAGAATTATGCACAAATATATGTATATTATATATATTATATATATGTATATTTGTAGGGAAATATACACAAAATTAGATAAAAGTTATTCATTCCTCACATTACCATTAAGGCAAATACCATGAATGCCAAAATATACCACCCTTTTAAACACACCTTGCAAATAGACTAAAATTTTCCTCTTTAATAACAGACCATATAAAAACGTTTTTAGAATATTTCTTTGGTTTTATTAAATTTGTATTGAGGTTCGTGCGAGTTAGCTCCAAACGTCTTGGTCCAATGCAGATTTAGCGACTTTCTTTAGGTTATAATTTAGTTTCTTTCATCTAATTGGTACAGTTATATACCTTTCTGGAAACTGTCTTTCTTGCAAGTATCGACTTCTCCAATATTTTTCCAGTTCTTTGTTTTCATAAAAAAAAAGAAATTTTTCAAAAATCTTTTGTTTGAATAGGTCAAATGTCTGAAAGATCAAGACATCAAGCTTTTATCAAGTTCAACAGAATCTATTAAAAGTAATTGTAAACGATATTTACATTCTCAACTGCGTTAAGAAGCAGTAATATTAACTTCTAACCCAAACAAGAATTTAATCTGCCTGGGCAAATTTTCAGACGGCAGACATTTGGACTTTCTTTGAGGAGCCAGGTTCTTTGTGTTCTCTTTCCCAAATATGCGCACTGTTGATTCCAACACCTTTAATTCGAACAAACTCTAATTTAACCATTTATTAGTAGTTTCTCATCATCATACAAGTTCATTTTATTTAATATTTTAAATTTTATTGTCCATATTATTATGGACGTCTAAATCCTATAACCTTCTGTTTGCAATATTCTTCCTTTCTGAAGTATCATATCTGGTGGATCCTTTGGGTAGTATAGTTCTCTATTCGTTACCATTCTTACCGAGGTTGAAGTACACTGTAATGTTTATTTGATGTGCATAATGCTTCAGGCTATTCATGAAGGTTGCTCTTTGCCTCCTTTGACTTCTTTTTGTATCAATTATATCAGTTGGTATCTGGAGGCGGTTTTAGGGTCTGTGAGCCCCTGGGATTGAAAACATCTGCAGGGACCCTCTTTCAAAATGTTTCTTCATTTGTTTGAGTCTTGGACCCATTGAGCTACCGCCTTCTACCCCGCCGTAAACACCCTCTGTTAATATTAGATCATCAAAGTTGTGCTTTCTGGTGATATGGGAATAAAATGACAGCTGTAGTTTTCTGATAGTGTTAGTAGGTGATCTCTTCCAATTTGTTTTTCTTTACACTTCCTCGTTTGAAATCTTTTCTTTCTATAATATTATGGACTCTTCTTGAAAGCCAAATTTCAGTTGCTTCCACCCTTGTTATGGCGTCTTTCTTCAGATTTAAGTATTCATTGGAGACATTTTAGTCAGAATATTGACTCGGGAACTAGTTGTCAAAGTTACTTATGACTTGCTTAACTCGTCTTGCGAGAAGGCAGCAGCCCCGAAGAAAAAATATCCAATTTTTGACAAAATGGATAGATTGATAAGTAAGATCGAACCCATTCTGGTCTCTTTGATGCTCAAATTCTAAACAGTCTATTCATGGAGGTAGACACCAGACCAAATGTGTGTGAATAAAAAGAAGGCTTTATGGGAAGCAAAACAAGGGTACACTTAGCTGTGTATTGTATTTTTGTGTTGTTGATAACTGTTTCTTTAAAAAACCCTCAAGTTGCATGAAACATTTTAATGCTATGCTATGTTCAGTGGTTGGTTACGTTTATAATTAAAGTTGATAAAACAAGCGCTGTAAACCTACAAAATACCAGTGCATTGTAATATTAATATTGTTTCACTGTGCAAGGGAATTCGGCATCAGTACTAATTTAGTGCTGGTGTTTTTGGAAAGCGCGAAAACCTGAATTGCGCATTATGCGTGCAAAGCCGGACTGGGTAAATTTTTTTAAGTTCCAAAAGAAACTATAATTCTTTTGCAGCGCATAAAGGAAGTCCCAAAGGCAATCTTACACATTTATTATTTTTCGTATTGTCATCTTAATACTGGACTCTCAACAAGAAAAAATGCGTGGAAGCAGCATAATAGTTCACGGCATGCAAATAAATGGATACAAAGATTCTGTATTGACAGGAAAAAGCAACAAAAAATGGGCTCGATGGTTTCAGCATGGTGCATTGCTTTACAACGGCATCCCGAAAAAATATCAGTTTGGGCAGGGTATTTGTAAAACAGGCATATTTTCAATTGAATTATTTGAATTCCATGAAACAACATGTGTATTTTCCTTTTGAAAAATCTAACAAATACTTCTGAATTCGCAAATTTGCACCTCCTCTTGTTTACTGTATTGGGGTTAGATTTTAAATTTGAATAAAATCTGGTGCCAGCCCATCCAACACTTGGTTCAGAAGGCGGAGAATGTCACGAGAGCACTTTAATTCTTTTATTGACGTAATTAAAAAGCAGTAAACATGGTTGGCGAGCTTTTGTTGTTTTAATAACTGTTTCTTTTCATAATCCTCCGCACATGGATGAATTGTCATCACCTTTTCAAGCACCCAAAAGGGCTGGAAAGCAACAATAACAGGAGTCCATTCGTTTTCACACTTTCTCATTATTTCGGCATTTTTTTTCAGTCAATTAATGAATAGAATACTGGTGAATTTAATATATTTCCTAAATTTAACAAAATCAAAATTTACGATTGCAGAACTTGGAAGAATAAATATTGGCCGAGCGAAAGGGGATCTCTTATTGATCGTTAAGGGCTATTTGCTTTGAAATGTAATTTATTTCAAGCATTCTTAAACGGGACGCTGAAAGTTTCGTTATTTCATATTCGATTTTAGTACTTTTTTTGACTTGGATCTTTGTAACAGTTTCTTAATTCAGGAGCATCAATATAAAAAAACCTAAGTCCAGATAAGAACTTTCACGACATTGAAAATCAATACTTTAAACATATTCTGGCTAATAAATCTAATTATTATTTCTTCAAAAGGTTTTGTAATTGCTGTTTGTAGTATCTTACTAAATATGCTATTAATTTGTGACTTATGTCATACAATGTTTAAGTGTCTTTCACTTTGACCCATAAAATACTTTTAAATAGTACGTAAAGGTCAAAATAGGCGATTTTGACCCCCCCTAGACCTCAATTGCGACAACCTGTTAAGAATGTGAAGGAGAACCCTCGTTATGTAACACCGCTTGTTACAACCATACTTATTTTATCCACTTCTTCCCCTGAAATGCTGCTTTGACAAATGTTTACCGATTAAAAAATTGTAGCCTGATTTGTACTTGAGTTTTAAAATATTGTTAAGCAAATACCAAAATTCCTAATTTTTGTAAAATTTTGTAGAAAATATTCTTTGTAACGAGTCGGTGAAATGTTTCTTCAAGTGATTCGCTCTGCAAGAGTTATCCAGAGCACATTTACCGCATAAACTTAATTGAAAAATTAACATCAGTTCAAGCGAATGTTTATGACGAAGTCTTTAAGGAAATTCTAGGAGTAAGTACAAAAGAAAAAATTGGACAGGGTTACCTAATCAGATCCTTTATTTAACCTAATCACATCCAAATTCGGATACAACATTGTTAAAAATTTAAGTATCCAGTATCCATACACAGCCCCTGGACTGGTGTACATAACGGTCTTAAAAGAAATGGGTAAGTTCTTTGAATGGAGCTACCTTTTTGTCGTAGTCGTAGCGTTACTTGCAATACATTTGTTGCTGCTACATATTCTGCTTCCATTGATGTCGGAGAATTAGCAGATTGACGTTTACTACACCAAGAAACTAAACTATCCAAGACTATAAAAAGATAACTTGATAACGCATACGATCGAAATGCCACCCAAATCTGAACCTGCGTTCCTTTCTAAATGATACCTTGGCTTCATCTAGCGCCAAACCAAGGTATCAGTTTCATATGTACATCATACGTTCCCTTACAGTATCTGAAGATTCTCTTAACGGGCATCCACAGCTCTTGGTCTCAGTTGAAAGGAAAATGATTCACTGCACTCACAGCTAATTCTAAGTCTGGTCTTTAGCCACACACCAAATGAGTCGATGCTCTTGCTACAACCTGATAGTTTCTGTGATCTACAGCTTCTCCTTTATTTTTATACAGAATTTCTCAGGCAAACTGAGGAATTCTCACGAGCCCAGACTATAACCTTCTAAAACCTTTTGATATCGATTCAACTTACTGTCTCTGCCAGAGGCACTTATCTCTTGCAATCTCTGTGCCATGGCAGAAGTTTGCTTACCACTTATTAGCCACCTGGAAACTTCTCTTAAACTCTATTTCTCCTCGTTTGACATTAGAATATTATTAGAGGCTTGAATAATGTCATCAGCAAAGAGAGAAAATAAGAAAGCAGTTGTTGAAGACCCTATGTCTTCAGTGTGTAGTCTGGTAGAAAGACAAATGTAAACACTTCTATATTCGCAATATTACTATGGTTATTCCTAAACAGCTATCTTCAATTAACCTAACATTAAAGCAGCTATCACCCGCGCATTGCCTGTAGCCTATTTCCTATTGAAAATTATCCATGGCAAAATTCCACCATCTTGATTATTGCTTTAAAGCATCAATACTTTGGTCAAGTGTGAGGACCAAATGCTCTTTCCCTCATGTATCCTTCTTGCACCGTCTTGAACTCTTCTTAGTATAACAAATATAACCTCATTTACTATGTCGTCTCCAATCCAGCCTTCATACTATGTTGTTGGTTTTTCATTACCTGTTAAACGTCTAAGCCTTGTTCTCGTTCCAAAATATTTCTGTCAGTAACATTACTAGGGTCTTCAGATAAAGAGTACAGCTTTTTCTTTACTTATTGTAGCCTAGCATATCACTCTGGTCAAGTGTAACTTCATACACCACTCTTTAATCTTCGTAATCCAAGTGTGATGTTTTATCACTTTAACTAGGTTCGACAAAACGGATGTCTCAACATGCTTCTACCTTTCCTATACGTGACTTGAAAATTTGAAAAGCTATCTCTTCTATTCTCCAGTAAGCATAGCTGTGAACTCTTTGGCTTGTCCTTGCATGTCTTTTCCTTAGGAACTACGAAATAACAGTCACATCCAAATATACGAAAACGTTTCACACGTTTTTTATGCCCCAAATGGAAACACCCCTTCCATTGCCTCAGCTTATGGCGTGTAGAAAACATATTTAGCAGTGTTTATTGTTTCACCCAGAAAATGTACGACAATCTGCGAGAATGCAACATGGCCCTTGCACTTCCTACACTTATTTTTTAGGTTTTGATATTTTTTTAACTTTGTAAACTTTAATTTTAGTATCTACTTCTCCATCAACTTTCAGTTGCACAAGATTTGAATTTATTAATGAGCCTGTATAAATACTACCTTGGTTAAGCATTTTGATACGCTCGAAAATCGGTTAATTGCCTTGTTAGATTTTGATAGTAAGTTACATATTTTACCCAGTGTTTAGATTAAGAGCATGAGTGAAAATAAATATGATGCTAAAAAGTGTCTTTTTTCTTTCAGTAATATCTACGGTTCAAATTGTGTAAAGAATCAGTAACTGGACACTAACAATGCCTTCAGAGTGACTTGATTTTGGCAGTGTGGAATTTTTTTCACGGAATGCCTTCCTAACACCAACCGAAATTCGAGTAAGCATACCCTTAAAATTTTTACATTAAAAATCCTGAATGTATGTTTATTCTAATTTTGTGGAAGGCCAAGACGTTCATCAATATAAATATTTACGGCATCTAGTACTATTTCTTCATTTTAGCTAATATTACTCTTTGTTTTTACTCTTTTGTGTAAAGTTTAAAAGGATTATGTTTATCTGGTAGAGTGCATTAATGTCATCTACAAGAAAAATCCCTGGATACACAAAGTACTGTCGGAGATACCAATTCCACTGTCAGCGATTTGTCTTCGAACGCAGTGATGTTAAACTTTTATCTTCAGCAACGCTACCATTTACAATAAACATAACACAGTTACCACACATCTCAATAAAGGTATTGCAATGTGAGTGTTCGGACCTATCGTAGGAAATTTCTTTCCAACGGAATATTTGCATAATTTACTTAGGTTGTCCTTGGTTTCCTGAAAAGGTAACTCAATATTTTTTGCTTTTATCTGCTATTGACATATACCAATTATTACGTGCATTAACTTATTTACTACGATACGTATTTATATGTTGCTGATTCCTTTTGTTTTAGAATACTACTTGCCTCCTACCTCCGCCTCTACTTTGAGGGTTACAGAAGCATTAAAGGAATCTTTATACTTGGTCAGAAGATTTATCAATTGCCTCAAATTTTGAATTTTGAATTTATAAAACCTCATCTATCATACGAGCTCATAAAAAATTATCTTTGAGCAAATGTTAATAAAATCAATGTTACTTTTTTTTCCACGTAAGACTAAGAGAGGCCATTTTCAGCGTTTCAGAGCTCTCAATTTTTAGAATTTTAAACTAGGCGCCAAATATGTTGACAAAATGCAGTTTATCATTTTATTAGGCCTCTTACTTACCAATGCATGGCACAGCCCCTACAATGAGTTAAAAGTACACAATTCATGGTCCATATTTTCATAGCTTATTTTTAAAAAATATAGCCCTGTGGGGTCATATTTGCAAAACCTTGCGCAATTTTCATTTTTTATCGAACTTTTTTTTTCGGCTTCGTACACATAATTAACTCAGAATCCAGTTTTGTTTCTATTTCAAATTTATCCCAAACACTACCATAGCTTAATTATTAATTCAGTTCTACCTTAACCAAGAGGTTTCGGATTCGATTCTCCGAGTAGGCGAAAAGAATTTGGAACTTCACAAAAGAAAAAAACGATTCGTTGGCATCAGGAAGGACATCCAGGTGAGAACAAATTCCTCACTGTCAAATCTGAGTCTTTTAAGGTTCTGAGCTCCAATTACTGTGGAAAATGACTTTAAAACAAAATTACCCATTTTGTCAGTGAAAATTCCCCACCCGTCCCAACGCGATTTAATTTTATACTTTCGTTTCCTATTATTTTGTGCATGAGTTCAATCCTGGCAAATAAAAATTATCGGAGGCATTGGTCTGCCACTTTGCAATGCTTCTGTTTTTATTCACAATAAATCGGGATAAAATCCTGTGATTTGACATTTTTGACAACAAAACAACATAACTGCTCCGTCTGTGGCAAAGTCAATTAAAGCTGAAGTGAGAAACAACCATTGTCTTTGCTCGTCAACTTGTTGACGTAAGGCGGGATGGTATTTTTACTTGTCCGACGACATTAAATATTGACATAGTGATTCGCACCAAGTTGCATTTCAAGATCATTTTCAACTCAACACTGTTACATAAATCAAATAAAGTGATATTGCCTTCCTTTTGTTTTCAACAACAATTTTAACAGATTCCTTTGGCATTGTGTTCTGCTCCCTTGCTTTCTTTTCGTTTTCAGTTTTAGAAACTACAGTTACCTAACAAATAGTATTAATCTCACCTCACCACGTCTTTCAGGACGCACCAATGGTGTTCAAAAAAACTGTTTGGGCGAGCGACGAGAGCGAGAACATTATACGTCAGCAGTTGTTTGGGGAAAGAGTACTTTTTAAAGCCATAAGTAGTTTCATATTGAGTAATTTTGAGTAATATTGTGAGTATTAATAATAGTATATGTTGGAGTATAAGTGGAATTGCCAGTGCCTTAAAACTGTTCAAAGTTTTTTAATAGTACCAGATATGAACAAATGTATCACACAATTGTTATTAATATTAATACATGATTAATGTTTGCAGGTTTGCTCGCTCGAACACGTTCCGTGGACGCCTATTTCCTGGTAATTTATGGGAATAAACTTTCATATTAGATTCCGTGGGGAACAAATATTTAAACTCATACTTCTTATTTAATTGTTATATGTTAAATTAGTTTATTTGAAAAACTTTCTTTTACCCTTTTGTCTTGAACAGGACTTCCATTAAACAATATATTATTGTTACAGCTGAGGGGTTTCTCTGCAAAAACAATAATTTACAAAACTACTACTGCTACTACTACTGCTGCTACTACTACTACTGCTACTACTTCTGCTGCTACTACTACTACCACTACTGCCACTACTACTGCTACTACTACTACTACTGCTACTACTACTGCTGCTACTACTACTACTACTACTACTACTACTACTACTGCCACTACTACTGCTACTACTGCTACTACTACTACTACTACTACTACTACTGCCACTACTACTGCTACTACTGCTGCTACTACTACTACTACTACTACTACTACTGCCACTACTACTGCTACTACT
>RDPX01000047.1:4895745-4934229 GCA_003991215.1 Morbakka virulenta
AGTATTCTCCCTTGGCCCAACAAATCCGAAAGTTACATAGTGTATGTACCAGCGTTGTCCCAATCGTCGTGGGAAGCTTAGGAGTGGTGACGAAGCGCTTGGAGTGCAGTTTGAAAGAGTTGGGCATCCCTGATGTCTTGGGTGGACTCCAAACATCTACCATCATTGGAACTACCAACATAGTGATGAAGGTGCTTAACCTCGAAAGCGACTGGTCGGTAGCCGGGGTTAAGTTTTCTCGTCCGGCAGGTGAATACCATCTCCCTGTGCGGGCTGTCATGCTGGACATAAACTTTGTTTAAATAATAAAATATAATTATTATTGTATTTTAACATTTATTATAATAATTGTGTCTTCTCTAGCCTGGCTTCCCAAAAACAAATACAACTTATATTGATGATATCTTATGAAAAGTCTAGCAAAAAATACCAACCTGTACAAATATAAAACTAAACAACAGAGGTCATTGTAGTTGTGGTGATAAACCTCAAACGCACCGATACGTAAAAAAAGTGCTCCTCTGTTCTCAAACGCTTCACATAATTCTATTTTTTCTAATTTGCTATTCCTCTGTATCTGTATATGTAAGTTATCTTCGAATAGAAACTTGGAATGTTCGCACTCTGAATAAAGCGGTCAAAATCTCAAATGTCATTCAAGAAATGGATCGTATGAAGATCAGTTTACTAGGTTTGTGCGAAACTAGGTGACCTGGTTCGGACGATTTCACGATAGATTACAAAAGAATCATATACTCCGGTGGAAGTAGACATGAAAGATGAGTTGGAATCATTTTTGATTAGAAAATAACCAAGTGTTTACTTGGCTATTGGACCCTGTCAGACAGAGTCATGCTTGTGAGAATAAAAGGCAAACCCTTTGACCTCAGTATAAATCAGGTATACGCACCAACCGCAGATTGTAGTGAAGAAGATATAAACTTGTTCTACGAGCAGCTCTATGAAGCAAGACAACATTGTAAATCGCAAGACATCATAATTATTATGGGCAATCTAAATGCTAAAGTTGTCAATGACGAAATTCCCCATGTAACAGGAAGATACGGTCTTGGAACAATCAATGAAGGAGGTGAACGATGGGCTAACTGGTGTAAATCAAAACATCAGATGATAACGAACACCTTCTTTAGAAACCACAAGAGACATATTTGGATAAGGAAAGATCCTGGAGACAGAGTCAGGAACCAAATTGACTATATTACAATCAATCAGAAATTCAAAAATTCAGTCAAAAATGCGAAAACATATCCTGGAGCAGATTGTGACAGTGACCAAAATCCAGTAATCTGTAACATCAGTGTTTGTCTTCGCAAATTGAAGCAATCGATACCTGAATCATAATTACAATGGAATCTACTACGTGAAGACGCAAAGATGAAGGCTAGATATGCAATTACAGTGCAAAACCGATTTGATGTCTTAGAAAGGGAACAAGCAGACAAATGGCACATAATGAGAAAGGCTATGGTTGAAGCAGCCAAAGAGGTAATACCACCTAAAAAGAAGGAACGGAAGAAAGAATGGATGAAAGCAGAAATCCTAAAATTGATGGAAGATAAACAGAAAATTAGCAACAGGAACTCAGAAGAGTATCGAACTCTGAATCGCAACATCAAGCGGAAGTGTAGAGAAGCGAAGGAAGAGTGGGTAAATGTCGAGTGTGCGGAAATAAAAAGAGGCCAAACCACAGATACCTCATCGTTACACAAGAAAATTAACACTTTAGTGGGAAGGAAGACATGCATTTTAAGTGGGTGCATTAAAGCCACAGATGGCTCTTTGCAGATGGGAAAGGACGAGGTAATGAAACGTTGGGCAGAATATGTAGACGAACGTTTCTCAGACGACAGGGGAGAAAAATCCGTGATCAGAAAGTCACTTGATGGCCAAACCATTCTGAGAAGTGAAGTGCAATCAGTCATAAAGAAGATGAAGAGAAACAAAGCCACTGGACATGACAACATCTGCATTGAAATGATTGAGGCACTGGACGATTTTGGTATCGACAAGATAACAGAGTTGATAAACGAAATTTATAACACTGGAGAAATTCCGTCAGACATGTCAAAATCTATCTTTATAGCTTTACCTAAAAAACCAGGAGCAACAGAATGTGAACTGCATAGAACCATAAGCCTCATGAGCCACATTACTAAAATTTTTATGAGAGTCATCATGGCAGGGATACGAAGAACAACTAGGTCAGAAATACGTAATCATCAATTTGGGTTTGTTCAGGACTCAGGTACGCAGAACGCCATCTTCATCATAAGAATGTTATCTGAAAGAGCGAAAGAAATGCAACAAGATTTGTTTCTATGCTTTATTGACTACAGCAAAGCTTTCGACAAGATGAAACACGAAACTTTGCTTGACATACTACAATCTCTACACATAGATGGAAAGGACATACTAATTTTAAGGAATATGTACTGGGAACAAACGGCAGGGGTTAACGTTCAGAATACTATAGGAAGATACAGTCACATCAAAAGAGGAGTTCGACAAGGTTGCGTTCTATCTTCAGACTTGTTCAACTTATACAGCTAAAACATAATGAGAACCATTGAAGACATGAACGGTTTCGCTGTAGGTGGATACAACTTGAATAACATACGATATGCAGATGATGCAACTCTCATTTCAGATTCACCCCAGAAACTACAATGCATCTTGAATACTGTAAAGAAGAGAGTACAAAGAGAGGTTTAAGCATTAGCCGAAAGAAGACCTTTTGCATGGCAATAAGCAAAAAACAACAAGAAGTTAATTGCCACTTGACGATTGATGGAGAGAAAGTACAACAAGTAAACAAATTTAATTACCTTGGAAGCATGCTTACCGCGTATGGTAGAAATACAGTGGAAGTAAAGAAGAGAATCGCTATGGCAAAGGAAGTATTCGAGAGGATGTCAAAGGTTCTAAAGTCACGATCAATCACAATGGACACCAAGTTGAGAGTTCTAAAGTACTACGTCCTTCCTGTCTTGACATACGGATGTGAATCATGGACAATTACTGCAGTCAGAAAGAAGGTTGAATACTGGTGAAGTTTGGATGCTACGTAGAATTTTAAGGATCTTCTGGACTGAACATATCAGCAACGAAGAAGTTTTCAGAAGAGCTAACTACAACAGAGAACTCTTGAACATGATCAGGAAAAGGCAACTGTCATTCCTTGGCTATGCGTTGAGGAGAGAAGGCTTAGAACACCTAGCACTCACTGGCAAAATAAATGGGAAAAGAGAAAGAGGAAGAGAACGGAATATGTTCCTCAAAAGTATATCGACATGGACAGGCATCAGAACAACAAAGCTGTTAGAAAAAGCAAAAAACCTAGTTCAGTGGAAAAGCGTGATCACCAACGTCCTGGAAGGACAAGGTACCTGAGGAGGAGGATTCCTCTGTAAAATTTCTGGAAAATTTACAAATTTATCTTCTTCTTGTATGTTCTACAACTTGAATGTAGGAATATGAAAAGAGGAATCGTTTTCAGTGATCCTTTTAAACCGAACTTGATTAATCCAAATGCACTAAATATTTTGATTAATTTTGAGCAATAAACTTCTACCCTGAGAAAATTGCATAGACCACTTATGTTTATTTCTTCTTGCGAAAAACCAAATCCGAGTAGAGCTGAGGTGCCTTTCCTAAGTTTCCTTTTTCGGAATTTAATATGAATCCTTTTATCTGAAAACTATTCATAGTTTGACAAAAACCATCTTGCTGTTCGATTTAAGAACCTCTCCCTATATGTTCAAAAATTTGGGATTCCTAGTAACTCCTTCTCAATGTCGTGCTGGAAAACGTCCTAAAAAAGTAATGGAATTGGAAGAAAGATAGCATTCCTGTATGTGTGGCAACATTTGGTACGTAGCGATTTTCCACCCATAATATAAGTGGAAGGTATCTAGATCGTAATTCTGCTTCCGAGAAGACTTTCGTGTCGGTTTTGGAGAAAATTAGATCATTCATTAAATGCATTGGATGCCTTTAGTTTTAAATGGGATGATTCGCCATTTACATGTTGATACAAAATCTAACATAGTAGTCTTTCTTCTGAGTAATGACCAAGGGCAAAATTCAAGAGCTTGTTTCCTTAACTTCCTCATTGACTCAGTTTTTCAATTCATCAGGGGCTGCAGTGATCAATTTTTATGAGTAGAATAGTATTATGCAACCTACATATGCTTCATGATAACTAATTTGTTGATATGTAGCGTAACTTTACATTCTTTTCAATAACGTGAAAAATATGTTAATAATTTTGAAAAAGGTTTTCAAGGCCTCTTGGTTATTGAATAATGGTTTAAAAATTGACTGTGTATTAAGGCAATCACTTTGACTTAACCTTTTGGCTGGCAACGTTCTCATATTAAATCATGCAACAAAATGTTAGCTATTTTAGTAGAGACCCAATAAATATTAAGCCCTATGAAACACTTTTTTTGCATCAGATACGTTTTAAGAGAACATAAAAACAGAAGGCTTACAATAATCCAAAAATGCCATTTTCAAGTCAATTGGAAAAGAGCATTAACTATTTCAAATCTTCATTCACTGCTTTATTCTTCATAACTTTCTGCTCATTGATACCTAAAGTATAGGCATCTATTATAATCTTCACCTCACTAGGCAAGGTAAAAGATAATGACATATAGAAAAACTAATGTTGTCATAAGGAAAGGTTGGAAGCATCACTAAGCATTGTTACCGAGCTTTTAGTTTTATCAGACAGAATCCTGTCACAGGAGACCAATTACACCAATGTTTCAATGTCCTGGTCACGATATTTGCTATTTTCGGCGTTGCTAAATTTAAGCCTTCTAAATGAAGCATTACCCAGGATGCTTATTTTTTAAGATCTCTGTAGTTATCAAATTCTAATTGGTATCTCAGTACTTTAAAAATATTGTTTTATCTTTTTATTTATACCGATTTCACCATATTTCATCATATGTTCATCAATTAATTGGTTATCCACATCAAATATCCCTACCTGAAATGCTTGGTTTAGATGTTCAACCACTGGTCCCATTATGTAGTCATTGCAACTCCTATTTAGTGCAAAGTTGTTGGAAAATTGTAAGTTATGCAATATGCTCTTGAGTGGCTTTCCTGCGATTCCATTTCATATCCCATCACTTTTGATACAGTCTTGATGTATACCATCTACTTTCCAGTAAGATTTTAGATTATGGAATTTTCAAATTGACAAAATGAAATTTTCACCAAGAATAACACGAATCTCCTCTGAGTTGGTTTTGAACTCATTCCAAACTGATCTTCTTAAATATTTCAAAGTTTAGAAATGATTTAGACCAGTTCCTCAAAATCCAATGTCTGTTTGAACACGTGACAGTGTTTTCTCTTCTGTTAACTGAAGTAAGGCATCAGTATGAAGAGAGCAATTCTGGAGTTCTATCAATTTTACGGTATGCTTCCATTTTAACTCAGCGACATTTTCATTCAGTTTCTTGGCAAGAGGTTGGCATTTCTGCAAGTTGAAATAATAAAAATTAATATTGGTTTCAGGCGTATATGTTACATTAGACTCACGACAAGCATGTTATCTCCAACATAATCAGTTTTTAAATCAGCTAATAATTTCTCGATATCGCTCTCATTCTCGCTGACTATTGGATCTTTTAAGGCTAATATTTCTTTACTAGTTTGATCCGCGTGTACATTTTTCATCCATTTGTAGCCATGAATTTACATCAAATCAATAAACATTAAATACTTGTATGAACCTGAATATGTACAACCATGTGTCACTGAACACTATATTATATGAACTAGAAAATTGAACAATTTGTAATATCTATTTCTCTGACCTATTCTTACTTTCAATAGGTCACTTTCAGGAATGTGAGTTGCCTGAGTTGCTTTACAAAGTGCAGTATTATTTTTTTTTAAATTGTTATGCCATTGTCTGGGCTAGGCCTTAATACATTGTTGCATTAAAGATACACTGCAAGTACCACTTGGCAGGTTAGGGCTACCTGCACGAATAAAAACCCGCTCTGGAAGGATCCAGATAAAAAAGTTACAGCCAAGACTTGCGCTTTTCATGACATTTGAACATAATTTTACTTTTCTCGACAACAAGGACACCCATGTCAATTTAAAGAAAATCAATGTATCTTTTCGTGCAAAAATAATTACAGAATTAAATCAGCTTTATTTCATCAAGAATACACTCACGTTCTAGCACCTTTTCTATTTTAACTGTTGCACATAACATTTGATTGCTTGACAGCCATTATACCAAAGTTAAAAAAAAGACAAATACTTTTTTTTGAAATGTGACACTGACTCTTCAATATTGCAAAGTTTTTTCTGGATGTCTAGACATAGGTTGCATTTACCATAACATTTCAAAATTTCAATACCTACTGAGCTACACCCCTTCAAAATTATTAGACACTGGTGTCCCCAACGTCCCGTGAAGGCTAAGCAGACCAAGATGTAATGCAGTTTTAAAACTTGAATGCTTTTCAATGGAACTTTGATAACAAGATCAAAAGAGACTCGTGCATGATCTTTTATTCTAAAATAGCTTCAAATTTTCTCTGTAGAGAGTTGGTGAGATGCTTCTTATGAAAATGATGTTCGTGCTTCTGCAAGATAATATCTGTCTGGTCAATTTGCTCAAGGAACCGAATACGATTTCATTAATTATGTTCAATAATGCCCCTCTGTCTATCACCATAGTCATATGGACATGGTGAATTCTAAGCGGCGTGGTCACTTTTAATGGTTTTGAATTCTTAAATCGTCTCATTTTACTTAGAAAAAACATTCAAACCCCTGACATATTACTTAAATCAATGGCCGATAAGTTAAATCAAAATTGTTTATGAACTAAGTTTTTGAACTTCATTTTAAAAAGTAGACTTGACTTTCATCGAAAGTGTCAACAGACGTTTTGAAATTGTTTGTGCTTTAAATGTTTTAACATAAAAAGCTAAGCTTCAGTCGGTTGTGGAAGTGACGAATCCAAATGTCGGGAAATCTGTCCTGCATTTTTCAGTCTTTATTCTCACATTTATGATATTACCATAACTGTGAGAAGTGCAGAATCACAATAAGTGATGTAAAGCACAACAGAGAGAGAGAGAGAGAGAGAGAGAGAGAGAGAGAGAGAGAGGAAGAGATAAGAAGCTATACACAGTGCCAATGAACTGAAACAAAGCGTCCATGAGCCTAGTGCTCCGAATTTTATTTTTAATTAAGTATATTCAGTCTAAATCAAACGTTCGTATATATTTATTAAAAGTACTATCTTACCAAATCCAATATTTTTTCGCTGCAAAAACCTACCGGCCATTATGAAATTTTAGAAAATCAGAGAAACACAGGAGGACAGTGATAATTGCCAAATCAAACAAGTGAAGAATTCCAGAAAAACTCTTCTTTTTGAAATTTTTGGATTTATAATGAAAAATAATTCATTATATTCTATTCTATATAATTCATTATATAATATTCTATATATCAAAGATAGAGTCATTTTCGTGCTACCAAAATTGCCATGTTCTTCCTCCATTCTGTCCTGACTACTTAAATTAATCAATAGTTCTCACCCATTCCCCTTTCACAACTAGTCCAGGCAGGTCTCTTTTTGTTTTGGATGCCCCAATACCACCTGTTGCTTTGGCTAGATCTGTTCAAGGCAACACAGTATCCTTTCTCTGTTTTCTATATTTTTCATAGTTTAAATGACTGTTTTTCTTGTGGTTTGAATTCAGCTTGTTTATACACAAACAAAAAAGTGCTTTGTCTTTGTTAATAGTAGCTCTCCAATGTATCACTTAGTTTACTTGTAAGCTGCATTGGACCTTATCGATTGACTCTGGCTATGTACTATAGTGCTGTCTATCTCCGCATATCTTACTCTGAAAACAAGAGAACCAAGAATCAATATATATATATATTGATAACCTATAACTTATAACAGCTTCTTAATATATTCAAAGGCTGTTATAAATCGTATAAATTTAAAATGTATAAATGTTATTTTCAGGGAGACTGAATCCCGTTAAGCAGCAGTGATTTTTTAGTATTCGGCCTGCTCAGGAAAATTCTCGTTTAACAGCAAGAAATTAGAAAATGGAAGTCTCATTTTGAGACCGAGACAACGCTATTGAAAAAACAATCCTCAATAAAGTGCAAAATGAATGATAGTTCGAAGCAGGTACAATTATTTAACGCATTTTATTTCTCAATAATCTGTTTAGTAATGTCCTGTTACTCTTAAATATGAATCCATAGCCAACGAAATCCAAGCATGTCTTATTATTGCAATAAAATCTACTCGAACTGAATATATTTAAACACAAACTTCGTGGTTCATCTTTCCAATTCATTTCATGATAGTCTGGTGTGACAGAACAGTATAACCTGTCGCTAGATATTTTAAGAAGTTTCTAAACCCTCCATCTTCGACCGCACTTACAGAAGTAAATTATTGATTACTATTTTAGCTATTATCCTGTTATATCTTTAGTGCGGTTCGGGAGTACACTTCGTATAAATGTATCCAAATCTGACTGGGTGTTCGAATCGTCACTGCTTTGTCCAGTGGAATTAGAGTTTTCTACAGATGGTAATAAATTGCTCAATGAAATTATTGGATTTATTTGCACAAGCTGAGCATTCAATATCATTGTACTTCTCTTAAAGCTTTAAACGCCTTCGTATAGCCTGCATTTAACATGATTGCTCTCTGATTGTTCAAAATTTGTCCACACAAAGGCTTTGACGGACTTTCCTTGGCAATTTGCAAATTTTACCAGGAATAAAAAAACTTTAGATTATTGTTTCTGTTTCACTTTTATCAAGTAAAATGTTATGCTTGGTCAGTGATATAAAAAATTTTCAAGATGTGCCTGGAAAGTGCAGAGGCAAAATTTACACAGGTGTTTTGTGTATACATCAGCTTTTTGACCTTCTGTTTTCTGATATCATTGCACCTTTATACTAAATGTCATTAGTTTGATCATACAGAAAGTTTGATTCTTTAAAGTTAGCAAAAAGCACAAAACAGTGTTTCAACTTCCAGTAATAACTTCCGTAATAATTTGTTCTACATCCTCCCCTCAACACACACACACACACACGCACAATCCTTAATCTAAAGATCACAAACATAATGTTGTAACCTTCTTGTCTATTTCTTTGGAGGTGGCATTGCAGATCATCTTCATCCGGGTCATAATCTTTTCTCTAAGCACCAGCGTCATGATAATTATATTTACTGTCAGTGCCTGGTTCATTCTTTATTTTCTTAATTTCAATTGGGTCTTTATGGGTAGAACCAGAGGTGTGAGTTAATGGCTCTGATAAACGAAAAGCACCAATGTGTCTTAGCATGGCGTCCACCTCCACTGAAGTGTTCGATAAAACCTTGGTAATGGGCCTTCTGCTCTATGGGGTCGTTAATCGAATATTTTGTGGTTTCACAAGCACTTCATCAACTTCTCTGTAGGTTTTGCCATGTGTTGATCTTGAGTTACTAGAATCTTGAGTGACACCAGGTATTCTTACAGCGTACACGAACTTCAATTTAGGAGGAGTAACTCCTGCATTTTCAGAGCTATTATATCAGAACAGCATGTCTTCAGTTGAGTTGCCAGTCCAAGTGGCCATTTTCGTTACTGTGCAATGACTCCTTTCAGCAATTTCTTTTTTCTGATGATCCGTATACACAGCTTTATACGTTATGTACACTCCACTTTTTCAGCACGTCGGCAACCCCAACACTACAGAAATGGGCTCTATTGTCAGACAATACCTGCAAAGAAGAGTTGTGAATGTGGATCAACTTCTGGAGAGGTGCTGTTATGCAGTCAGCTGACTCATTCCTCAACCAAAATCCTACTTTGCCCACGTTCTATAGCTAAAGTGAAGGCAATGTTTTTGTAATGCGTAACGTCCACTGCTAAACAATATCACATCTCACTGATTGACAGCTTCCACCTATTCCACTGGACAGATAAAAGATCAATTCTCTGATAAATTGACATCCTCTCCCCTACCTCCACTTGTTGCTTTGTCTCATGTGACCCAAATTTGCCTCATACAAAGTGAGGATCTCGAAAAAAAAAGCCATTGCTTGTTTTCCCAACATCAACAATTACATTGAACGAATCAGGTAACCAAGCTTTTTTCACCCTGGTAAGTGCATCAATATGATTTTGTGCTGACTTGACCAATATCCTTTTTTAGTTCTGGCCCACACTCATACATCAGTTGTTCCACAACAAACGCTTTATCAACATCCCACTTACCATAGGTCTTTGGCTCTCGCCTGCCACAGACGTAAGCCAGGCACGAACCGAAGCAGAGTCTACCATCAGTGTAACCTCTTGTAGTTTTCACTTAAGAGCCAGGTTAATACCTTTCAATGCTGCTTTTAATTTTCAAACATAAATATGTCCAGTATAGGTTTTCCCGTGCAACCCTGCATAATTGTCCACTACACGACCACTAGTTTCTAAACTCATAGCTATTGCCTGGCTGCTGGCATTACACTGTCAGGGACCATATAAGACCCGTCACTGTGTGAGATACTATCTGACGATCAATAACTTTTTGTATTCTTTCCCTCAAGCATTAAGATATACAATCCTCCCACCTAATCTCACCCATATACCTTTTCAGATAAAAACAAAATAAACACGCAACCAGCCTGTCATTGGATAATTTCCTTTCAACTGACCATACATAGAAAACAACTCTCTTTTGGATAAATGTACAGCAAATGATGGCAGTTCAGCATCCCCCTTCCAACTATACTTTTCATCTATTCCTTGTAATACTCGCAACCCTAACATCCTCATCGCTAAGTAGCTCTGGATCCTTTGCAGTCAAAACACAGGCTTATGTTGCTTTACTCTCTCTGCAAAAACCACCTTCTGGTCTACTACAATGTCGTCAGTATAACGGCCAGTATCAGATACCACCAATTTTTCTAAAGACAGTAGTTCTGTCAGAATTGCAGACATAAATTTTGAAGTAATATTTAATCCAAATCCTATACGCGTCATTACATATGTGCATACTTTATACTGTACTGCCTGAAATAACAACAAATCACTATCCATTTGCCGCTGAAAGTAGGCCTTTTGCAAGTCCAGCATGAACAGGTCATTTCATATCTTGTGCCACTTGTAAACCTTTTTCTCGAATACTGCTGTGTCTCTTCCCAGTTTACAATGGGTGTATTTATTCAATCCCCTGTAGTCCAAGACTGGTCTTATCTTTTTTGGTTTGTTTGCCTATTTAGCTGTCATTAATAATAAAACTCCACTTATCTCCGGATGTTTTTGACTCCGTTTACCTGTACCAAGGTCTCATTTACCCACTTGTCTACTTCCTCTTCACAAGCACCTCTGTCTTTCCCCCTAAACTTATACTTGCCACACCAATTCTGTAATTCCGGCTTACTGTTCTTTCTATTGTCATTTGACACTACAGGAAGACCCTTCAAAACAAGCCAAAAGTCTCAGCACTCAATCTCCAAGACATGTTCTACAACGTCTACCTCATAGGACATGCAGGATTCCTGTAAACTTAACAAATCCTAATCATAACAACACCAAGAGCCTGCATTGTATCTATACCCAGAATTACGTCACAGCCCAACACTACTTGTGGCACTACTTAACAGGACAACTTTACTGCTGTTCCTCTTAGAACAACCTCTACAACATATGACCCCGTGGAACTAGTTGCCTGCCCATCTAAAAACCATACAGAATGCTCACTCCACAAGGACGCAGGCCTGACCCCTGTGCTGCCTTAGAAACCTGTAGTAAAGTTGTACAATCACTGTCAAGTAATTTTCCCGTTTTAACACAAAGAAAAATTACTGTAATAATTGGCATGGTCGACCTACTAAAGTCTTTGGGTGATCCTCCGGTGCTGATGCACCCTTATTCTCATTTTCCTTGGTACAATCCATAGCAAGATGCCTCTACTTTGGTGCTTGCAACAAATTATCCTTTTAATAATTTTATAAATATTTGAATAAAATTCACAGAAAATTTACAGTGCAACAATGGTAACAGGCTGTGTTTGAATTTTCGTTACTAAATAACATAAAGAAAAGGCGATAAACTGTGTTTTATCCTGGAGTAATGAAAAAAGTAAAATAGGTACTTAATACGTAATGACTCATTTCACATTTTCTGTTCTTATTCTTAGGGTGGATTTGTTCAAAAAGGGTAGTATAAAATTATTTCCATGACCAAGCTTAGAGGTAATCAAGGGGAATGAGGAGATTACATTTTGTGACTGTTATGAAAGGCTTTAAAGTTTGAACAACACTTTTGTTCAAAGCTAGTTTATTTTATACCTTGCTAAAGAAGCTCTTGAGCCCTTTTGGTCAGTTCGGCCATAAAACATGATGAAGTATTACCCTGTCAACGGATTTTCTTTGTAAACAGAGAGAAAACATTTTATGCCTAGGGATCAGGCTTTTAGATTTTGCCTTGAAACAACACAGCTTTTACTTTCTTATTAGATACCATTTGTTATCTACATACATATTATCCGCGTATGTTACGTTTCCGTAAATATTTTTAGATGTATATAAAAAAAATTCTCGTTATGATTGCCAGTGAGTAGATGCAAATATATTTGGATGTAGTATGTGGTAATAACATCAGTAACTTACAGGTATCTACCAAGTGAAGCCCCCAAACACTGCGAAAGAAAAGTTTAGAAATTCCCAGTACCAATACTTAATGCAATTTGAATCCGTTCACTTTCGCAGTCACAGTTAAGTATACGCAAGAGCAGAATTACGATATCATCATAATGTCAACTTCCTCTTGATCATTAGAAAGCTACTTTTACTTGTTACAGAATAAGGTGCTATACTCTACTTTACACGTAAAACAAATTTGCTTGTTACGATAGCTACCAGCATGATGCCGAGACAAATAAAATAAAGTTTTATACCAACTACAATTTGACTGCAATCATCCCAGGGAATTTGAGGCAAAGACATATACCCAGAGTTTCATCGGATTCTAGTAAACATAGTAGATATTGTCAAATTTTTTGTTCTATGGCATCTTGAAGGATCACTGTGGCAGTAAACGTTCAAGATGTCAGAAATAAGGTTTCCTTTAGTTCATTCTCTCGTTGTTTGAACAGGATGCTCAGAGCCAAAAATGTCCAAATAATTTTCATTTTTAGCAGGATTTAACACTTTGAATTCCAAGGACATCCGAGGTATATATCCAAGGTATATATATATACCTCTGGAAAAATAGTTTCGCCACAACAGCCAAAATCATTGTGTGGGGAAGTGACCAAGGACTTATACATACGTCTCAATTATCAACTTTTAGGCCGTTGGAAAAATGGAGGAGAAATAAAGTGCCGGTCATCAACCCAAAATTGAAAAAATCACAAATGAAGCACACGCACCTGTTAACAACCAAATTGTTTACATTAAATTATCATGGTTCTGCATTTTTTGCCCAGTTTTACTCTGCATGATATTTATTTTTCGAAGCGTAGTATTGAACATAAGCCGGAATGGTGGGGACAATTTTTACAACTATATAAACTTTACTTTTGTCTTCCTTCCTTATAAATACTACACACCACGTTTTTAGTTTATCTTTCTTTCATATAGAATAGAATAATTCTGGATAATGTTGACCACCATATTTTTTAAGCAGCTTCTGTAATGTCAATATCAACACGATATCAAATACAAAAATGCCTCTTATTATAAATTATGGAGCTTTCATTTTCTTTGCATTAAACTGATTTTGGCACCTTATTTAATAAATTAACGTTCCACAACGTCATGTTAAAGAAGATACAGATTGGTAACAAAAAACCTCAAGCAGAAAGCTTCTTTTGCCTCTCAGACAAAAACTCCTACTGAATAGGTCCCAAACCAGAGAGGACTGAAACAAGGCTGTAGTATGTTCCTCGATTTTTTCATTTTTTTTGTATAGCGAAATCATCGTCAGCGATCTTAATGAGGTTTCCAAAGGTCTGGTTGTCAGTGGCTTCCAGGTAGATAGTATTTATTACGCTGACGACACAGTCTTCATCGCCACGTCTAAGGAGGGCACCAAGAACCAAATCCGCATCGCAACACCGAAACTTTAAAGAATAGCATCCAATAAGTAAAAGCAAAACGTTGAAAAGCAAGGAACAATTACCATTTCATTGTCGTCAACCAATGAGAGTTTTTCGACAGCTCTCTAGAATATCCATTTTTGGTAAAAAAATCAGTGTATATTGCAATTAATCGCAAATCGACCAAATAGATAATAGAACCATTTAAGATGCACATCTACCAGTTGAATTTCTAATGATTGAACAGATCAAGTGTAAAGAACAGTTAATTAAATGAACGATATGATGTAAAACAACATTTCATTTGAAAAATGATGACAGCTATACAGGACAGAATCTCAGGTGTCGAATCCAATCAAACTACCAACAAAATTAAGAGTCTAGCATCGACAGAAGCTCAATTCTACTCTTTCTTTAAAAATTTGTTGGGAGTTCTGTAGCGATTGATTCGTAGGAGCTACTGAAAATCTCTAATAAAAATTCTCAGGCAGCAGGATCTCGGGAACTGGAACATTTCAGTTAGATCAAATTTTGGAAACAAGATTACTTGGTTTTAATTTTAGTTCAAGAGAAGTGGTTGATGAGGCAAGGGAGCTTCGATAATACCATAATATACATATACCATAATACCATAATACTGCCAGCAGATAGTTTATATATGCAGGCTATTACATGCAATGAAAATCTATGGCAAATTTGCTTTAGCTGTCTTTAGTAGACGATGACAGTTCATCGGTATTGCGTCCCAATGTGCTAAAGACATTGAGGATGTTGGTGTTATAGTCCTTGAATATCTTCCAGCAACGTGACTTAGCGCTGATTTTCCAGTGTGGTTACACTGAAAAGCTATGGAACCAACCAAAGCATTTTTTTTCATTGAGGGCTTCATATACAGCACCGAGTTGTGCATCACACCGAAAATTTCCTCTACCAGTAAGAAAATGTGTGTGATTGGAAAAGGTCTTGCAAAAATCCAGCAATGGAAAAGTGCGTCAGTGTTTGCGACCATGTAACAAGTTCCTAAATAGGGTCCGATTACGTAACAGCAAAAGCATAAAGTGCAAGAAGAGTGCCAGTCTCTTTATGTTTATGGTACCATAGGACTAGGGCCTTGCTGATGGTTAAATCACATGTATACTTGTAAAATACAAAGTAGTCCCTTCAAAATTTTTCATGCGCTGCCATAACGTTCTTGCTTTAGTAAGTGGCTACTGTTCCTTGCCTTCCACTTATGACAAGACTGCCTGCAAGGAAACGTTCTGGATAATAGTTTTGTCACAGACTTTGTACTAGATGGCACTTCCACCAATCTTCTTCCAACGTGTAAATTCTTTTAATGAGCAATCAAAATACCTATTAAATATATCTAACTTAAGATACCCGACTGATGCATGACAAATGACATTAATATGGTAAAAAAAGTCCTTACGTTTGTGCATGAAATAAGACAATTCATCTGGTTTACACAAGCCCAAACCATCACAATAATAACTTTCTTGACATTTTGATGATCAAACATCTCTGTTTGGAGCAGGAGGAACAGGTTTCTTGATTTCGTGCATAACAAGGGCTTCGTTAATGACTTAGTGTATGCTTCCACCTTCCACAACGGAAAAATTCATATTTAAACTTTTTTTGAAGGTTTATTTCCAAGTTTCTCCTTTGACCCAATTATAAAACTTGTAAGGAGTTGCTTTTCTTCCAGTGAAGAGACAATAAGATTAAATAGTAAAACCTTAACAATCTTTATGTTGGCATGGAAAGTTGTCACTTTTGTCTTCTTGAGAAGAGAACAGATGGACACTTCGCCTGAGATTCTTTCTGCCATATACTTGTTCAGCATTTTCCCTATTTCCTGTGAATACGTAAAAATTGGTCCCTTTTTGAAGCTTACCCTTCATGATTATGTTGTGCACTTCTTAATTTTTGTTTACTATATTTAGTGTATTGTTTGATTACATACAGAAGAAGGTTAATGTTGTGTTGATGTCGATTCTGTGTGCTTCTCTTAAACTGATCATGTTCAACTTGCTTTGTGAGACCACTGTCCATTTCAAATATTACCTTGAACTTCTCAGTCACCCAATTAATTTTTGAATACAGTGGAAAATATCTATCTAACGTTGATGCGATATTGAAATTAATTTGATTTCCTCTTTTAATTTTAAAGCTCTGTTTTGATACTTGACTTTATGACCTGGCTCTAAAGCAGAAGTTGCCCTTTTGTGTTGGCCATTTAATAAAGAACTATCTGTCAAGATCAGACTCTTTTAGGCCATATGTTAGTGACTTATATACTGGTGTGAACCTAACGTAGTTCTGCAGATCAAAAATAAAAAATATTTTTTGAAGCAGATCGAAGCTAGCGAGATGCAAGTCTCGCTAGGCCTTTTGAAACGAATAAAAAAAGAGTTTCAAAGAAAATCCTAAAATTTCGCAAAAACCTGATTTGATAGCACAAATGACGGTCAGATTTCTCCTAAAGTTTATATAACTCTACTTGCCTTAATTGAATCCGAATCCTATTATAGATGCCTTGAAGTTCAGGTCAAGAATTTTTTTTTAAGGCGAAAACACTGTCAGACAGTCGATGAAACTATTTCTCACACATCTTTCGATTTCTGGGTTTTTCTAAAGGACACTATTCAAGTGTAGCTGATAAAAAGCAATATAGAATAGACTTCCATGGACCGTTCTGTGTGGTAGTTCCCTTTGATTTGTTTCATAGAATTGATCCTGCTTGAATTGATCCTGCTCCTGGATATCACTCAACCAAAGCCTCACTATTGCAGAGAGGATTTTTGAAATTAACTAGTACCCCCTATGTTCTATGACCCCATAATCGAAGAAACGATCACCAAGATTAGAGCCAATACAACACCAGCGTCTAGATGCCGTACGGAAACATCAAAGAACGAAAATTCAAAGAAGATGACTTTTATTTAGTACCGATGAAGAATAATAAAGAACTATTGTAGATCTCTTGTAAAACGTGGAGCACCGGTGAATCCAATTCTTATACTACATCAATTAAAAACGGTATTACCCTCCTTGAAGCCAGTAGTTGTCCATAAAGTGAAAAGAGGAGTAGTTTATCGCATGTTTCCACGATGTGAATTGTGCTATGTAGGTTGGACTTTCGACGATATATCTACTGATTCAAACATAAAAGGAGACCATCTCAACTTGTTGGGAAACACCTGAGATCATGTATGACTCTGACAGAAGTTAAGGTAAATGACACCAAAATTTTGGCTGTTACTACCCAGAGTAAACATATGGATTAACCCTAGACCTATTTCGGAAGAACTTATTCGATTTACAAATTAACGTGAAGGAAGAGTTTAAAATCCGAAAGCTTACCATCATATTGTAATCTGATTGGTCACAACACTGTTGTTGATCTACATTTTCTGATCATTTATTCATTTGCTACTGAGGAGAAATAATTTACACTAGTTGTTTCAGTCTCTGCTTTCTCTCTTCCTAGTGTACAATGTGATGATGATTGCCTCATGCATGACCGAGAGTACTTTAATTTTCTCCAGCGCTGTAACAGAAGCTCGAGCAAATGGTGAAAGGGAAGGAGTCTGCTTGCTTGAGAATGCCTAAATGTCTTAATGAATGGATTCTATCGTTGTCTGGATCATTGCAGCAGGCTGAAAAATGGATGGTCTTGCTGAATTCCTTTACAGAGGGTAGAAAATCTAGCACTTTCATGGCAGGCAGGGGTCTGACACTCTCACCTGCTAAGTCAGTGACGATATTTCAACTGCAGTAGAGCTCTTGATATTACTTCTTCGATGTAGCTGGAGAAGTGATTACACAGATCTGTGTTGTTGTTTAGCTACATTGAAGTGTGACCTTTTTTTTGTTTTGAGCAGTTGGTTTGTCTGGAGAAAAGATATATTGCTGTCTATGACACCAACAAGAGTTTGGTTTGTGTCACGGTCAGCGCTGTGTTATCTTCTAGTAAATGCAGCTAAAAGAGAGCCTTTAGATGATTATGAGGTCAAACTAGTGACCGTGACTGGAATGGGATTGTTGGCAAAACACTTTCTGATTATGCTTGTTGGTTATGCAGACGTCCTGTTTAGAGCATAGCTTCAGCATTTTTATTCAGCTTTTCTCATACCAAAATGGCAGATGCTAAGGAGTCCGAAGACCTAGTTAGCTTTTGCATTGGACATTCAAGTCTCTAAGCAAGTACAGGTGTTTTCTGGCAAAATTCTCTCTGATGGTGCTTTAATTCCTCAAAAGAACTCATCCTTGTCCTCGACTAAAAATCAGAGTGTGGGAGCATACCTGCTCGGGGTGTTTACTCGATCTGAAGAGGTTGAGAGACAAAAAGAGAGGATTTGGGCAGCTCCTTGATATAGTGGTTTAACTGAGGCCAAATATAACAACATGCAGCCTTGACTATCCTCTTTACTTTTCTTGAAAAAAAAATTGTACTTGTTCTATCAGGCTGCCATTTGATACATCTGGTTTCCTGCAGTGCAGTGATTTTGACAATCTCTTCCACCGTCGGAGAAAAACAGTAGCACCTTGACCTGCCCCAATCAGTCTAGACTAGTTACTTGTAACTGCTCCTGCTCGTGTTGATTTTAATGCTGAAAGTAGCAGCACTGAAGTGATCTGTCCAGGGCATAGGCCTGGGCAGTATGCTTGAAGATTCTGATTTGTTAACTAGACATGACCAGCCTTTCGGTCTTACTGGCGTGCATTAAGGAAGAGCAGAGTAAAACATTTTGCACCAGCTAAAATAGCTGCTGGAGGAAAGCTAAGTTGACAGCCAACAACCTAAAGGTTTTTACTCTGTATCTTTGTCGGATAACCGCAAGGCATTAGAGTTATCATCCAAAGGCTGGGAATGAATGCTGGGTGCAATGACACAAGGACATAGACACAGGAGATTTACGCAGCCAGACTCTCAAGAACTATCACATAGAGGGTGTTATATTGGACTTTTCCCTGTACTAGATGAATGGTCTGCCAAGGCCATCAAACTCCATTTACCCAGGAAAAGGTGAGTTACCAACCAAGGTAGAAGATGTCCTCCATACGATATAGACCTAACCCTGCACATGCCAAATTGCTATTCTAGAGTCTCTTGTTAGGCTAACAGTGGCTATTCATTCCCAATACTAATACTAATACTAATACTAATACTAATACTAATACTAATACTAATACTAATACTAATACTAATACTAATACTAATACTAATACTAATACTAATACTAATACTAATACTAATACTAATACTAATACTAATACTAATACTAATACTAATACTAATACTAATACTAATACTAATACTAATTCTAATACTAATCTTAATACTAATACTCTTCCTCATACTAATACTAATACTAATACTCATCCTAATACTCATTCTAATACTAATACTAATACTAATACTAATACTAATACTAATACTAATACTAATACTAATACTAATACTAATACTAATACTAATACTAATACTAATACTAATACTAATACTAATACTAATACTAATACTAATACTAATACTAATACTAATACTAATACTAATACTAATACTAATACTAATACTAATACTAATACTAATCATGTTAGCCGTCCAGGCAACTGCTGGTGGGTGGCTCTTACAATTTCTTCCACTCTACTCCGTCTTGTGTTTTCTTCATCCATGTTTTGCTTGCTTTCTCCTCAATTTTATTTCGCAGTCTTCTCATTGGTTTTCCCTTTATTCTTTCCCCTTCTCTTGGTCTCCACTTTGTTATCTTCTTGGTCCATCTGATATTGTTCATTCGGCATAGATGTCCTGTTTATTGGACTTTCAAATACACTACCTTCTAGATAATGTCTTTTACTTTGGTCTGTGATCTTGTAACTTCATTTCTGATCTTTTCTTTCCTTGTGACGTAACATTGTAGAATTGTTCTTTCCATAATTCTTTGTGCTACTGCATGTTTTTGTTTCTGATGGTTAGTCAGTGCCCATGTCTCTGCCCCATAGGTCATTGCTAGTAGTATGACTGTGTCCATGATTTTCTCTTTGAGGCAGATTTGCATTCTCTTGTCTTTTAGAAAAGTGGTATATTGGCCAAATCTTTTCCAGCCTGGTGTTATTCGTTGGTCGATCTCTTTAGCAGTGTCGTTTCCTGGTATTAGTATTCTTCCCAAGTGCTTGTACTGGTCCACTCCTTCTAGCCTTTCTCCATCAATCGTTATTCCTACTCTGTACCTTTTCCTTGCCACTTCATTACACATTATTTTTGTTTCCCTTTTGTTTATCTTAATGACATCTCTCTTTCCTTCTCTGTTCAGATCTTCCAGCAGTTTTTGAAGCTATTTCTCTGTTAAGGAAACAGGGTGATGTCATCTGCAAATCGTAGGTTGCTGAGGTTCTCTCCATTGATGTTGATCCCAATGTCATTTACTCTCTTGAAGATCTCTTCTAACGCTGAAGTAAATATGAATGGAAATAACTTGTCACTCTGAAGAAAACCTTTCATGATTTTGATCTTCCTGCTCAGCGATTTTGTTCTTACTTGTGCTGTCCCTCCCTTGTATGATTCCTTCAAGATGTTGATGTATTTTTCTTCAAAATTGTGTCGCCTCAGGGCTTTGAAGACTGTCTGATGTTGGATGGAGTCAAATGCTTTCTCATAATCTACAAATTCCATTTGAACTGGTATCCTGAATTCATTAGTCTTTTCCAGTAGTTGTGTGGCAGCGTGTAAATGGTCAATGGTACAATGATTACTGCGGTAAGCTGCCTGTTCAAATGGTTGATGCTCGTCTAATGTGTTCTTTAGTTTGTTTTCCAAGATGCCCGTGAACAGTTGGTAGGTATGGGAAAGTAAACTGATTGGCCTATAGTTTGCAAGGTCTTTCTTGTCTCCTTTTTTGATAATCAGTGTAATTATGGAATTTTTCCAGTCTTTTGGCACTTTTTCACTCTGTAACATTTCATTAAACAATATCTTGATCTTTTGTCTCACAACTTCTTCTCCTGCGTTCACATTTATAAAATTATACATTACACAAAAATTAATCGTGGATGAAGGGCCTTTTTAGTGACTTTCTACTATGCTCAATAGCTACCACGTCCCGTTTTAAACACCAACCGTAGTCTGCAAGAAGGTTCACATCCTGCTGGCCTTGNTAGGTATGGGAAAGTAAACTGATTGGCCTATAGTTTGCAAGGTCTTTCTTGTCTCCTTTTTTGATAATCAGTGTAATTATGGAATTTTTCCAGTCTTTTGGCACTTTTTCACTCTGTAACATTTCATTAAACAATATCTTGATCTTTTGTCTCACAACTTCTTCTCCTGCGTTCACATTTATAAAATTATACATTACACAAAAATTAATCGTGGATGAAGGGCCTTTTTAGTGACTTTCTACTATGCTCAATAGCTACCACGTCCCGTTTTAAACACCAACCGTAGTCTGCAAGAAGGTTCACATCCTGCCGGCCTTGGTAGTGTTTTTTTCATGACACCAAGGTCCTGGTGAAAACGCTCTCCCTGTCAAGTCTCCACAGTTCTGAGGGGAAAAGTCTAAATGGGACAGTAGTAAATATATTTTGACTGACATTTGAGCCCCAAATTTTTGAAAGTTCTTTAGGAGTTTGTGGACTATATTACGAACAATGTACAAGGGTAGTAAACTATTTTGGCACATAGAAGGGATGCCCATCATTTTCAAAGAAGGGATTGAGGAGACATTAATTAAAAATACAAGCCAGTTAGCAGCAGGCTAAATAAAGTGAGATATAGGAGAAGACAAAAATCTCTCAGTTATCCAGTGTTATGCGCCAACAAATGACAGCGATGACACTAAAAAGGTCTCTTTTAACAGCAACCTCAGACAGAATTAGATTTACCCTGACTTAATTTAAATAATGGGAGACTTAAATGCCTCAAATTGGTCAGTGACAAAAGCCATAATTATGGTGTGGCACCAAAAACAACAACGGTGATCGACTTGTAGTCGTCTGAGGCATAAGCAACTTACTACTAGACAAAATCACTTTTCCCCGAAAACAAATACACAAGTTGACAAAGTTCTCACTTAAATGAAAAATCAACTTTTAAATTGATTTTGCGTATATTTGGCGAGGACCGGATGTTTTAAGTGACCACCATCTCATGTTAGCTGTTCTTGGGCTTAAACTCAGGTAGACAGGCAATTAGTCTGGTAGTCTACAAAGGTTTGACAGAGAAACAGAAACAGCCCGAGGTCTTAAAAATGTTCCTTCTTTAAAAAAGAATAGCTTTAAAGTACTCCAGGACTATCACAAAGAACAAACTCAACCAGACAATGTGGTCAGCAGAAAATGATAGAATACTGTAGATGCATACTCAAAGAGCACTGAGAAGTGTTTTGATAAACTAGTATCAGGGAGGCATGGATGGTAGATAGGACATGAAGGGAAACTCAACGAAGTGAGAATGCTAAAGATAAACCTTCTTGAACTAAAATCCGGAGGTTGAAAGACAGTCTTCAGTAGCAGTACCGTGAAATCCACTGTGTTGAAAAGCCCGCTCAGAAAAGACAACAGCACAAACATGGATGACTTGGCAAAGGAAGCAGGGAAAGTATCAAGACATAATCAGCAGGGAACTGTATAAAAATCGCGAAAAAGGTATATCCAAGAAGTATACAATAAAAAATGTAAGTACCATTAAAGCTAAGGCTGGTATACTGCTACTACAGAGAAGGAACAGGAAAAGAGATGGTCAGAAACTTCAAGAAAATACTTAACAGACCACCACCATAAGACGATATTGACAATTAGCCAGCAGAAAATGATCTATACGACAGTGTCAGTGTCTCTCCTTATATCCTTGAAGAACGGAATGGTACCTGGGCTGGATATAAGTAGTGGTGAGTTATTCAAAGCTGATCCTGTTCTTGCAGCAAACACCTTAGAAACATTGTTTTCTACTATATTGAAAGGCAAGAAAATTCCAGAGGGCTGAGGGTGAGGCAAGACAGTAAAAATACCAAACAAGGGGCCTTGGCCGACTATAATAACTGGAGAGGTATCAGCTTACTCTCGGTTCTAAGTAAAGTTCTTGCAAAGATCGTTATACACAGGCTAATAGACTCTGTTGACGTACTCTTGCAAGAACAGGCAGGTTTCCGAGAAGGCAGATATTGCATAGACCAGATCTCTGCTCTTCAAAATGTTAACGAACAGTGGATAGAATGACAGAAAAAATTGTAGGTCAATTTCATTGAATTTGAAAAGTGTTTTGACAGTGTGGACAGGGAGAGTGTGGCATACCTTCCGACATTACGACTTCCTCCAAGACGTTGTCAGCATAATCAAGAGCTTTTATCACAATTTCTCTTGATATATTGGAACATATTATTCTTTAAGATAGGGACCGGTGAGGCAGGGTTTTGCGATGGCTTCTCTCTTTTTTAATCACCTACTGGATAATAAGACAGACTTAAAGACAAAAGAATGGAATAAAGTGGATTCTATTCAATGTCAAGCAACCTACCGTCAAGATCAGCCAGAATTGAACAGCAATAGTGACTGTTATTGTAACCAATCCATTATCCATTATGGTTCGCAACCATGAAGCTAACCACATTTCCAGAGGGCGAGCAGGAAGGAACATTATGGTGACGGGTAGATATTATGATAGCAAAACTAAATTTTGGTAATTTTGTTTTTTACAGATAAAATGCTAAAGATACATACACGAATTTAATTCAAAAAACTACGTTGGCTCAAATTTTTGAATTTTCACATTCCTTAACCCATATTGGCAGTTTAATTAAAAGCAATGGTTGAGTACGCAGTGACCTTTAAAACCGACTGAAAAAGCAAGGAAAACCTTCATACGCATGAACGTTTTCTAGAGATCGGTACAGTACATTAGAGACACAAAACGCTGAGAATAAATAGCTGTGTATTATCAATCTTACTGTGTGGTTCAAAGTGCTAACGAATGACAAACCGTAGCATTGCCAGCCATCAGTACTCCTTAAAGCATATCGTCTCAAGGAGATCTCAAGGGTAATTTGGCCCAAAATGATTTCTATCGAAGAGAGTTTCGAACTATGTCGGACTGAGGATATGGAGAGAAACATAAAAAGGCGAAATGGAGATGGATTCAACATGAGCTTGGAAGGGGAGCAGGCAACATTGTTAGAACAGCAATCTATTGGACACCTGAAGGTGAAAAATGAGAGACAGGCTGAAAACAACTTGACGGTATTCAATCTAGAACGAAATGAGACATGTTGAGACGTTGAAGACCATCTAGAAACGTTCAGAGGACAGAGAAAGCTAGAAAGACTTTATTGCTACCCAGTGCGCCAGGAGAAGCGACGGGAGTAAATGAGTTGGTCTCATTTAACTAAAAATATCAGGGTATGTTCCTCATAGTCACTCAACGAAATCGATTGTAAATGAAAAGTTTCCGAGAAGAAACAAAATTTAAACTCTCTTTGTTATGTTAAACAGAGTCGTTTACTTAAGAAACCTCATACTGCTAAAAAAGACAACAGACCCAATTAAATTTATATACTTATTCCGAATTGGATTTTTGGTCAACAAAAGGGTCATACTTAAAAGAGTGCACATTTCTCTTGAGACCAAACAGGTCAATGGGATCAGTAGCCACTTTGAAAAGAAGACTTTCACTTGTAAAGCATCAGTTGTAGTTAAGGAAGCGTTAATTAGTGTATATATATATATATATATATATATATATATATACCTTTATAGTGATGCAGTGATTGCTCTTTAAATTGAGTTGAGTTCTTCGACCTCTCATTTCGGTGTTAATAAAGTTACTATGAAGGTGGTTGAGATAAAAAAGAAAGTAAATTGGACCTAAAATAGAACATTGAGTAACGCCATCATTAACTGAATGCTAGTCAGACGTAATTCCATCTAGACCTACAGGCATTTTTTAACGTGCTGACTTCAAAAAGTCCTTTTCAGAAAGGTTAATTTGCCTCTCCCAGAGGTTGTGGTAGCTAGTACCTATATTCAGCTGGTCATATTAAACAAGAATACTGCTTTTAATAGCAACCTCTAAAGTGTTCCACTAATTAATAAGCCCCTTTATTAGTAAGATAAAAGTAATACGTTTTCCAGTCGTTACACAAACAACCGTCACTCAGAGCAAATAAGAGTGTGGTGGTCGAGAAGAATTGAGAAATAAGATTGCAGTATAGCAGGAAAGCATTGGGTAAAGAACTTTGCTGTGTGCCAAAAAAACTAAAAATACCAATATTCCATTAAGATAAAGCCATTTAGCAAAACAATGCCTTGATTTATTTTTAGGAGGATAGTGGCAGTGCTAGCTAGCTTGAATTTCAAGAAAAAGGAAAATTCTCTGAAAAGTTTAGAATAAAGCACAGTCACGGTAGCTTTTCTTATCCTCTTTGTGACAGCGCAGTGGAAAGCCTAAAAATAGACTTGAAGTTTATCTACAGGCTTTGAGGATATTGCGGTATCCAGGCTACGGAAGCCTCAGGGACGTAAACAACATTCCTTGCATTGGATAGTTTCGGTTTGCCCTTGGGAAGACATAGTACCGGAACGGTCCTCCTTCTCATCAGAGTAATGATTTTACTGCTTTGCAGAGGAGACGTACATACAAAGGCTGCATAAGACAACGTCGATCGCCCAACTGGTGTGTCCTGGCAACACAAAAAGCAAACATCGACAAACATATCCCCGATTAGCCTTTGCAGCCAACAACCATGCCATAATGTCTTGGCATGTCCTTGCCTGCTGAATTGCATTATTGTTGGTAGAGAGACTCGTCCAAGTAATGCAACAGCCTGAATATACCGGTTTGCTCTCATTAAATGAAATGGTTTAAAGTCGAAATACAAACACCGGCTCAAACATCGCCAAGCCTAAAAGGCTTAGTGCGGGCCACGGCTTGCTTTTGGTGCCAATGAAAGGCCAGTTAAGTTCCCAAACTGAGAGAAAGACTAACGTTTTTTATAATGAAATGTGTGGACCATGCTGGATAGAGATGGCAATACAAGACCTGAATTGGATAAATATGTCATAGACATGTTTGAGAACCTTCTAACCATTTATTATAGCGTCGTGGACCACAACTCTACTTTTTACTGGAGTGGCAATGATGCATTAGAAAGAAGAGAATACAAGAGACTCCGCAGTTGCTTTTGCAGTATGAAGTTCAATCTCAAACAGATTTCAACATGAATCAGTGACCATATTTTGACTATACGCTTGCCACTGTTGTAAAATACAAATACTATCTTCTGAAGTGTCTATGCACCAACAATGACTAATCAAGACGAACGGAAGTTAGAAGTTTAAAGTTAACTGAGAGACACACTAAAGAAAATTCCTCCAAAACACTAAATAATACTAGCCGGAGATCTGAATGCCAGAGTTGGTAGGCAGTAAAATGTATGGTCTGTTGTGATCGGTCATCATGGTGTTGGAAAATGTAAGTTTAAAGGAGAACTGTTACATTTTCCTGTGTTCTTAAAGTGAAGTAGTTGTCGCAACATTGATGCACCAACGCTGCAAACAATAGCACAAGATCAACTATGTTATTAGAAAAAGGAGGGACCAAAAGATATTCTTAACATTAAAGTAAAGAAGGAAGCTGACTTCTCCACAGGCCATCGATATACAAACAGCACAAAGAAGCTGGGGGAGAACTCTCAAGCAAGCTAAACACCAACAAGCTGGGAAATAGTTGTACGAAGATCAAACTGGAAGAAGAGGCGGACAAAGATCTTTACCAAGTCAGTGAACGTGATGATCTTAATCTAAAAGACCACTGAAACTACATCAAAATGGCGGTTTACAATATTACCAAATGGTTGGAATACTGGACAGATAACACCAGGATTAAATGACAGTGAGGATAAATAACTTATAACAGTACTTGAAGAAAGAAACAGTGCTCAGATTAAAATTCTCCAGAGAAATAATAGATCCAACACAGCAAGGTTAGAGGTTGCTGGACAAACAATTCAGCAACGTACATGGACGTTAAAATTAGAATGATGGTAGAGAAAGCGGAGAAATTACATTTGTTTCTGATGTCAAATGACATAAAAGCTTTTTACAATGGACTCCTAGAGGTGTATGATTCCAAACCAGAGGAACAACGTAAATGACATCTGCAGACGGGAACACGGTCAGTCAGAACAAACAACAGATCCTGGACAGGCATGTAGATCCCTTTATCCATCTACTAAATCTACCAGGTAAAATAATCACCGATGCAACCAATAAACTAAAGTAGTTGCCCACTGAGAATTTTCTTGATGAAAAGCCAGCCATAGACGAGCTGATCAATGCCATCCGTGGAACAAATAAAGAAAAAGCACCTGGAAAAGATGGAATACCAGAGGAGGTGTGGAAATATGGAGTATATAGATATGGGAAAATTAAGAGATATCACAGGACTGGAAAGATGCAAACATTCTACTTAACTCTACAAAAGGTAGCACAGAGACTGTGGAAACTATCTTGGGACATGTTTACCATCCGTTGTAGAGAAAATACCCTGTGCATCCTGCTGAACAAAATTAAAAGGGTATGCCCTCGGTGTTAAGCCAAAAACATAATGTGGCTTGTGAAATGGTTGGGGCACTATGGACTAGATATTTGCGTGCTCCGAACGCTAGAAAGATGTATAGAGAACATGTTATAATATGTGGTATTTACAGACCTAACCGAGACGTCCGACAAAACTTCCTTGGATGGCCAATGCAGTGTCCTTCAAAAGGATGGATACGCTGCTATAAAAATAATCATCAAGGCTCTACATGAAAAAAGCAAGCAAAAAAATAAGATGAAGATCAATTCAGGATGCTCCCACTATCAAATAGAGTTTAAAAAAGATGTGTGACTGGGTCAACGGTCTTTTCCCTCTACTTGACTGCGGTGCTTGAGGTTCCCTTCCAATAGTTGGGTATACATTCAAACATGTCATGATAAAAACTTATTAAATGTATCCCATTTCAAAGCATATTGAAAGCTGCCACTGACTTTAGTCTCAAGGTTAATATCAAGAAGACCGTGTGTTATTGATAACCTCGCCCATAATACCAACGCAGATGTACGATCATTAGAATTACTGATAGAAGGAGAGAACCTTGCAAAATCTCAGCGATTTTTGTATCTCGGTAACATCATAACAGGAAATGGACGATTGGACAGTCAGATGACCTAAAGAATGGAAAAAGCAAGTATCGCTTATAAAAAAACTCCGAATAGGACTCTGAACAATAGTCATATATCCTTATGTGTCTAGGGAAAGGTATATCGTGCTATTTTGCTGTCTGCCTTCCTATGCTGAGAAACTCAACGCATGCATGACGAGACATCTACTTAACATCTTAACTATCTCCTGATGTGAAGAAATACCCAAAGTCAAAATCCTTGGTCATGGAAGACTCTAAACAACGGAAGATCTGCTTATTGAGAAAAACTTAAAGGGGTTGGGATACGTAGAAATAATGAAGCATGGGTGACTCCCAAAACAACTACTGTACCCTTAATCAAGTTATGGAAAGGGAAATCAGGAAATTCCTAGACATACCTGGAGATATTTAGAGATACGACGATGCACAAGATAAAGAAAAGGGATATAGATGTTGCTCAGTGGCAATTCGCGCTTGGAGCATAGGTAAATGAAGGGAAAAGATTCATAAACAAAGCAAACAATAAAGAGTCATCATTAACGCTACTGACACCACAGAGAGAGACAGGTTTTCACCCCTCGTCTTAAGTGTGAGGGAAGTAGAGAAGTATTGAAGTCAGTCATTCTTAGCTTCCTGCAGAACCAGCATGTAGAAAAACACACAGAACTAGATAGGACTCAAGTAGAAGGTTTTCTTGGTGAAAAAACAATACGCGTTGCTGTAGTTTTACCCAATGCAGAATCTAAATCAGATTAGCGTAAGGTTGTTACCGTAGTAGATATGGGTGCTTGGATACAGTTCAAGCGGCCAACAAAGGTATTTCGAAATTTATCTTTTAAATATTCTGACCCAAACCAGGTAATGTGGTATATTGATAAATTTATGTATGAAATTGCTGACAGCCACAAATGGAAACTAAGTACTTTGGTAGCTGTTAATTCCAGTTTACAGGGTAACAGAAATTGCCTGGAGATAATGATTATGACATTGACGTTGCAAATGAGTTTAGCATTCCTTTTGTATCTGCTAGGCCAGTTAAAAATGGACACTGATCTTCACATGTAAACGGTTATACAAAGTTATATTAATCAGTTTTATTGCTTTTTAAGAACGGGAAAGGGGTGATATTTCTAGTATTAGTTATACTTGCATAAGCATGCGAGGAAAGGTAAGTCAGCAGACAAAAAGTGCATAATTTATTACTGCCAATAATTTTCAAAAATACTATAATTCATTAATATCAAGCGACTCTGAATCATTTAGTGGTCAATGTGTCTACTCTAATTGATTCCTATCCAACCTATACCTGTTGTGCAAATTATATTTTTGTTTGTCGCTAGTTATGCCACTGCTCCTATTCCTTTTGTGCTTAAAGCTTAAGCGACCTATATCAAATAGCCAAGCCCACCCGGTTTTTATCTCTTTTATATTTCCAATACCAATACAATACAATAATTTTTGGCGTTCTTAGCCTATTTGCTCAGGGCGAATGCCAACATTAATGTTTAATTTGTTTATCTACATTTAAATCCTTTTACCTATACTCCCAAAGGATTCAACTACTTAGGATACAAATTCAACCTTATTAACACCCCACATTCTTCGCCTTCACCTTTTATTCTCACTCCTTTTGAAACGCATGGGTAGTGGGAGGTAGATACATATTTACGTTTGTTAATTATTAGTTTCTGGATGTCTAAATTTGATGATAATGTTAAATTCCACATTGCATCCTACAATAATTTCATATTCGTATTCTCCAGAACAACTTTAGACTTGTTTGTTACCATTAAGGCTTTCTATCACATCCTTACTTTTCCGTCAGTTTCCAGTGTACCAGTCCAGCATTGTCATGTCCACTTTTGTATTCGTCCCAGATCCTCCCTTCTCCTTATGTGCCCTGTCCTCGCGGAACCCTTGCAGTCATGGTTCTTCACAGGATGCTGTCCTTGCTCTTTCCAGAATTTTTCTCTTACTGATTCCGCTCTATATTGACAAACGTTTTATGGATGTGTTTCTTTGTTTTCCTCTACCTTTTCCCCCGCATACCTTGACTGTGAGAGCCAGTTTTTCCAAGCCTTATTTCCTCATCATATGACCTAGGAACAACAGTTGTCATTTCCTGATGGTCTTCAGGCGCTCCCTGCTGTAATTAGCTTGTCTAAGAACTTTTTCATTACTAATGTCTTCTGTCCAGGAAATTCTCAGCATCCTGTGCAACATCCACAGTTCAGCAATGTTTACTATTTTCGCTAATTCTGACATGAGTGTCCAGCTTTCACAGCCATAGTTCATGACAGGTAAGACAGTTGACGATTCTCACCCTGGTGTATCTTGAGATCGATCGACATTTCGAATATTTGACATGCGCATGAATACTTCCTCTGCCATACCTATCCTTCTCTTTACTTTTTTTACATTTCTGCCATCTAAGCTAAGCATGGTTTTAAGGTTTTTGAACTTATTTACATCTTGTATCCTTTTACCATCTATTGTTAGGATGCAATCGACCTCTTGCTGCTCCTTGCTGAATATCATACAAAAGGTCTTTTTTCGATTGATGCTTAATACTTTTCTTGAGCTCTCTTCCTTCACAACCTTTAGAGGTCTGCGAGTCTACGATAATTGAAATATCGTCAGCATATCTGGTGTTATTCATGTTTTATCCTCCTATAGAAAAACCACTTTTCTCCTCAATCTTTTTCATTATTTGGTCACTGTACAAATTAAATAGGTCTGGAGATAGAAAACAGCCCTGTTGAACTCTTCTTTTGATGTTGCTGTACCTACTAACCTCGTTTTCAATATTAACTCAAACCGTTGGTTGCCAGTAGAGATTCCTTTCAATTTTGGTATCTGTTTCATCTATGACTAAGGATTGTAACATGAGCAGGAGTGTTTCGTGTTTTACGTTGTCAAGCGCGTTGCTATAGTCGATGAAACAGAGTTTTAAATCTTCCTGTATTTCTTTGGCTCTTTCAGATAGCATTCTCATAATAAAAATAGCATTCTGGGTACCACAAAGCCAAACTGTTGTTTTTCCATTTCTGGTCTTGACACTTCATGTTCCTGCCATGATGACACGAATTAGGGTTTCGTTTTCATCACTCACAAGGCTGGTAATTGTACTGCTCGCATACTGTTGCTCCCGGCCTTTTTAGTTAGATCGAAAAAAAATGACTTTGACATATCTGGTGGAATTTTCCCGCTGTTGTAGATTTCAATGACAGGTTCTTTTACTTTGTCGATTCCAATATCCTCGAGTGCACGGATCCTTTCAATATAGATCTTGTCTGGACCCGCAACCTTTATCTTTATCTTGTTAATGGCAGTTCAAATTTTTTGGGCCTTCCAGAGATAGTGTGATGTTTTATTGTTTCTCTTTTCATCCAAGAACAGTCCATTTGTTGGTTGACGGTGATGTAGCCCATTTGTTTTCTAACTCTGTCACCCAGATCTTTCCACATACATTAGTTGTGGTTCTTGAGCCAAGTGGTTTCCATGACCATTTGGTTTTTTGCTTTGTACCAGCTAACCCATTGTTCTCCTCTTTGATTGATTACTCCAAGACAGTATTTTCCTGTTACTTGTGCAATCTTTTCAATAACAACATTTGCATTAAGACTACCCATTGTAATAATGAATTTTTCTGACCTACATTGCCTTCTTGCTTCGTCGAGCTGCTCGTAGAACAAATCTGTCTTCCTCACTACGCTCTGCTATTGGCACAAACACTTGAATTATGCTGATGTTGAAGGGTTTGCCTTTTATTCTCACCAACATAACTGTGTCTGACAAGATCCAATAGCCAAGTAAGTACTTGTTGATTTCTTGGTCAAGTGTGATTCCTACTCCACTTTTATGTTTACGTCCACCAGAGTAAATGACTTTGTTGTCATTCAGATCGAAACTTCCTGAACTTAACAATCTTGTTTCACACAAACCTAACATGTAGATCATCATACTGTTCATTTCTTGCTTTACATTTTATGTTTGTCTGGCTTGATATGGTGTACATTCATTCCACGTTTCTATTAGAAGATATTTGTTGTTTCTGACAGTCTCTGGACAACTCTCGCACTCCACCTGTCGAACATGGAGACTCCTACCAAGAAAGGTGTCAGTTGGTCTAACCCCATTCACGGTGTTAGCATTAAACATTTCCCTGTGCATTGCCATAACATTCTAGGCAAGTTACGGTGGTGGTTTCCCATTGCCTTCCACCCTTGTCTGGCCACTTGAACATAACGCCTGCTTGTGCCCTCAGCATAGCATGATGCACCTACAAGCTACGCCTTTCCTGCTGTGGGTCTATTTAGACTAATCCCCCAATTCTAATGCTTCCTGTATTGATGTGCTTAGTGCGAGTCAATATCTTCTTCTATGACATCTTGCCCTTTCCTTGCTTCTACAACGTTCATTATTGCTTTACCTTTCTTAAATCTGGCGGCATTATCCATAAAGCACTTTTCCACAACAGTCACAACATTTTTTTTGTCTCCTTTTTTAATCTTGCAGCGTTATCTCGTAACTTTTGTTTTGAAAATCCTGCTTTTTCCGGAAATTGCTTATCCCATTGTCTTTTCATCCTTTCTGTAGATCCTTTACCTCTTCTTCTTTCGTCTTTATTAATCTTGACTGAAAGCCTATTCTCCTCGTCAGTGTAATTTGCTAGATGATGTTTAGTTGGAGCTTCTTCATATGAGTCAGCATTTATTATTTTTGCTATTGTCTGCCTCCATAGTGCTCCATCGATGCAATTAGTTTTTGGTTGAATTTGTATATAATCTGAGTCTCCCATAAACGTTTTTGACATACGCAAGGGGTAACAGTCCATCCAAATTTTCCTGGCTCTCTGGATAAAGCTTTTACTGATGATGATGGTTGCCATTTCTCACCTGATATCCTTCTTGATCCTTTAACTCAGCAGCCATCCACCCCTCGGGACTATTAACATCTTAAATTGTGAGTTTCATTGTCTGTGTATCCNAATTTGCTAGATGATGTTTAGTTGGAGCTTCTTCATATGAGTCAGCATTTATTATTTTTGCTATTGTCTGCCTCCATAGTGCTCCATCGATGCAATTAGTTTTTGGTTGAATTTGTATATAATCTGAGTCTCCCATAAACGTTTTTGACATACGCAAGGGGTAACAGTCCATCCAAATTTTCCTGGCTCTCTGGATAAAGCTTTTACTGATGATGATGGTTGCCATTTCTCACCTGATATCCTTCTTGATCCTTTAACTCAGCAGCCATCCACCCCTCGGGACTATTAACATCTTAAATTGTGAGTTTCATTGTCTGTGTATCCTTTAGACATGTCCCGTTCGAAGACTATAGGTCCTATCTGAACTGATTTTCAGTCAGAGTTTTTCTCTGTTGGTTTGTATATGCATATTCCATAAGATTTTTATCTCGTCATTCACTGTGTTGGGCTGATGTTCTTATCCTTTGTCAGCTGTCTTGATTTTATATTCCCTGCAGATCTTCTAATGTAACTAAGCTACTGCCTTGTTGTGTCTTTCGATGTACTTTATCTTTGCTAGCTGTTGGCCGCCCGAAATGATGTGTTAAATGGTCCACTCATATTTTCCACAGATCCTACAATGTGAGTCTGTTCCATCCTTGATGATGCGGTGGTGGTAGGATTTTGTGCCCAAACTCTGGTCTTGTGCAGTGCTGATCAGGCCTTCAGTCTCAGAAGGATTTGAGCCATTTGTTAATCTTTTCTTGCCATACATCTGCGTTTTTGAATCTCTTGGGATACTTTCCATGCATTGCCTTTTCTTCCCAGGACTTCTGCATTTGTAGATGACCGTGGTCTTTTGATTCCTGTTTGACTCTGCAGGTATATTTTGTTGTTGTTTTACTTTCTGTCGGTGGTATTTCTGACACATCCAGCTTCTGTTTAAATTTTTCTACTTCTTTCTTGATCAAGTAGAGCTTTTTCCTATCTTTGTGATGCTTCACTGATTGGAGTAGTGTATCTTCTGTTGATGTTAGATATCTGTCTAAGCCTATGCTGGTAGTTTTGAAGGTCAGTTCGAGTTGAACCAGGCCTCTTCTCTTTTCTACTTGGTAAGTATAGTCTGTCGCCATCTGCTTTTTGGTGCATCTTTTCCATGGTAAGCATGTTTCTGGTCTTGGTGTCTAGTTTTTTGAGTTCGCTCAGTTTTCAGTTGATGATATTAAAGCCGTACGTCACTACAGCTTTGGCTAGGCTGTTGATAGCTTTGAATCGGTTGGCCTCATTGAGTTTGCTTTTCAGTACCTTCCCCACTCTTCTATAGCACTCTTTCCGGATCTTCTCTTTCACGACAGAATGTTGGATGCTGTGTCCTTTGTTCACTCCTAGGTACTTGTATGTGGCCTCTTGTTATCTCTCCTTGATGATGGTGTTAATATTAGGGTCAATGTTTGTGATCATTTTAGCTGTCCTCTCTTTAAAGTGGCTTTGGCACATTTGTCGAGTCCGAACTCTATCTTGATGTTATCACTGAAAGCCTTGACAGTGGTTTGTAGGTCTCTTTGTTGGCTATCATCTCTGGCATAAATCTTTAAGTCTTCCATGTAGAAGAGGTGGTAAACTTCTATTGAGGATCTATTAAGCAGGGTGCCAAGGGAAGATAGTACCGGGTACAAGATGTTTGTGGGAAACACGCTGTCAAATACACGCTGCCAAATGCCTTTTTTTAGTGAACCCATGCTGTTGATACGCTCTTCTTCTTTGACTTGGCCTCTTCAAGTAAGGCTTTGTTGATTAGTAGCTGATCTTTACAGATCTAACTCCCTCTCCTTCCTCCTTTCTGCTCTGCTAGTAGCAGGTTGTTTTTGTCTGGAAAGGTGTTGTTCTCTCTGAGATAATTGATGTGAGGATTTTGTACATGGCTGACAGACATGTAATGTGTCTATAGTTCTTTGATCTTGGTGTTTTCTCTATCTTTTGGAGCAGGTATGTGATACCTTAAGTGAGCCAGTCGGGACAATCAGTTGGATTCTCCATCCGTTCCATCCGTTCCATCCGTTCCATCCGTTCCATCCGTTCCATCCGTTCCATCCGTTCCATCTGTTCCATCCGTTTCATCCGTTCCATCCGTTCCATATATTTCAGTTGCTGGTATTATTGACGGAAGCAGGGGTCTCTGTGATGTTGACCAGTCTTGTCGTACTACATACTTTTGTTGGTCCTGTACTCATTTGAAAGCAGCTTGTTCATTGTGGCTTTTGTCTTTCTCCTATATTTTGCTCTAGAACGCCATAACTTCTTCGATAGTAGAAGTTGCTTCTGTTAATGAATCTCCTGAGCCTCTGTGCTTTTGTTTGTATCTTTTGTTTCAGAGTTTCTTTGACTGTTGTGATATCTTCTTTCTTCTTGAAGTTGATATTTTTCCCAGTTGTTACCTTCACTATTAAACCTGTTTCAATTTTTGCTGAGCAGTGATAAATCTCCATGTAGCTTCATAATCTATTTTTCGATCTTTCCTTTCCATACCGGTTTTTTTGCCTGTTTTTCCCTGGGTCTTTCTCCTAATGGCTCTGCAATTACTGAAGCTGTTGCATATGTGAGCCAGTTTATTTCTGTCAGTTCCTTCGGTGATATCATGTTCACTTTGATCTGGCTTGTTGCTTTATTTGCATGTTTGATGATTCCTTTTCAACGCCGGTCTTTCTTGATTTTTGAGATCGGTGGTCTTTCCCTACTGGGCGTTTCCTTGACAATCTCTCATTTTTGTCTAATAAAAATGAGAGATTGACGTTCACTTCGTCTTGTTCCTCATCGGCTGTTTTTGTTTCGTATGCTTCTTTATTGGCTGGTGTTGTTTCATCGAGTTCCTCTGCAGTAGTGTCAGGGTTTTTAGGTCCAGTCTTTTAGATGGTCTTACGTTTTATATCAGTTAGCCTTTTGTGCTTTATGATGTCTCTCTTGACATTTTTGTAATTTGGGTAATCTGTATTGATGTAAAGCCTGTCTATGGGGTGTTTCTTTCGTCAGATGATATAGGCAGCTTTTGTTGTTGAGGTTTTGCTTGGATCTTGTGAAGCAGTGTAGAAAGCTTCCATTACTTCTTTTATACTCTTCCCTTGTCATTTTTGTCTAGTTAATTTTGGGGGATTTTGGTGTCTTGCAGGTAGAAGGCCACTATTATGGGTGTCCTAGGCGCGGTAATTATCTACTGCTTGTTCAGGTGAGTTAGTTCCAGTGGCTGACTTTTCGATCCCGGTTTGGTTCCCTACCGAAAATCGCGGTTCTTGTTGACCCCCGAGACGACCAATGCAGTATGATGATCTGGTTTGTTGTGATCCCATATTGACCTTAGGTTGTCAGAAACCCTTTGGCCGCATGCACTGCTGGCTTGCCGTACATTCGTTGCCCGGTCTGTGCCACGAGAAGGCGTTGAACTTTTACAGGCCTCATTATGATTATTATTATTATTATTATTATTATGTACATTTTTATTTTTAATACGGTTTGATACAGTTGTTCACCGGGCCACACCCAGTGACCTAAGGTTTTGAGAGTTTTTACAAACATCAAAAATAGAGGATTATTGCAAAGTTGTATAAAAATAGATATAAAAATAGTATTTCAATCTGTATAAAAAATAAACATATGATCTGTTTGAGAGACTTTTAACATAAGTATTTACATTGAAATAGTTTTACGTAAAATGTGAGCTGTGCTAGTTATCACAATTTTTTGAATTTCTTGAAGCTTGAGATTTCCGGGTATTTTCTTTAAATAGTTCTGAGTTCTGAGCAAGAGGTACATTAGTAAAAACTCGGAAAAGTAGAAAGATTAAAAAGAAACACAATGTCACCGACCAGACGTCAATAGATACTGCTAAAGAAACTTTGAAACAGCGAATACAGGTTTAAGCTCAGCGACTGCGCCGTTATGATAAAAGAACTAAATCTTATAGACAAAATCAAACATTCAAGACAGACGCTGAAAAGTTTTATAGAGAATTAGGTAAAAGTAAAATTGAGGTTAAAGAACCGCCAGAACAAGATAAGGTTGAAGAAGTATGGGCAAATATCTGGGGTAAAGAAAAGAATTTTAATGCTGATGCAAGCTGGATAGAAAGAGAGGAAGAGAGAATGAACGAGATTGAAGGTCAGAAATGGATTGACACCACGGTTGAAGAATTGCAAATAGCACATGCAAAGTCCCCAAAGTGGAAATCCCCAGGTATAGGTAAGATACCAAACTTTTGGCTGAATTCCTTATCTGAAGATCATATTCATTTAGCACGATCTTTTACTGAAATTATGGTCAAACCTGAAGACATAAGACCTTGGTTAACAGAAGGAATTACCTACCTCCTACCCAAAAGTGACGAAACCCAAAATCAAAAAACATTATCGTCCGATTACTTGTCTGACAACTACTTACAAGATTCTAACTTCGATTATTACAGATAGAATGTACTCTTTTCATAAAGACAGTACCATCTTACCTCACGAGCAGAAAGGGTGTAAACGAAATTCATATGGGTGTAAAGATCAACTCTTAATAAACAAAATGATTTTAGAAAACTGCAAGAAGAAAAGTAGAAACCTTAGTACAGCCTGAATAGATTAACGCACAGCATTCGACAGTGTGCCCCATGACTGGATACTTAAAAGTCTTGATATTTACAAAATCTCTCCAGTAATATCCAATTTTCTTAAGAACAGCATGGAATACACGCCTTTTTCTCTCCCACTCATCGGGAATCAATCAGTCTAATAGCATCAACATAAAACGAGGTATTTTTCAGGGCGATTCCCTCTCTCCTCTTCTTTTTTGTATGTCTTTGATCCCTATCTCTAATGAATTGAGTAACACCGGATATGGTTATAAGATTGATAAGAAAATCATCAACCACCTTTTCTACATGGACGATCTGAAGTTATTTGCCAAAAATGATCGTGAATTAGAAGGTCTCCTTACTACTGTGAAAGAATTTAGCAATGACATTGGCATGGACTTTGGCTTAGATAAATGTGCCAAGGCGACTTTTATAAGAGGCAAGCTTACAAAAACTTCTTCCATTACCCTTGATCTAGATACAACCATTAGAGAATTAGATTCAGACGGAATATATAAATACTTAGGTGTAAACGAAGGCGATGGCATCAATCATGCCACAATGAAAGAGAAAATTCGTAAAGAATATTACCGACGCGT
>RDPX01000047.1:4973859-4995837 GCA_003991215.1 Morbakka virulenta
CAGCACATGACCTTGCAGTTGGGGCCTGTTTAGGTTTCCCAGTTTAGGTGACCAATTCTGCTTAAAACGGTCTCCGTAGCGAGGCTTCACCCAAGACTTTAGGACTAAGTAACAAAGTAAGAACTCGGTACTCAGCCCTTCAGCACAAGAGATCCACGCTCACGACACCTAGATATGATGCTCCCCCACTACTCCCGCCCGTTAAACAGAAATGCATGATGTGTCAGCCCTTTCGGGACATGCACAACCAATTAAGGTCAGGCAACTGACTGGCAAGTCTGCGGTTTGAGCGGGAATGTTTGATCAAGCCCATTCATAATTACCAGGCAAAACTAGTTCGTGTACCCCACCAATCAGGGGTCATACGTCTTACGAAGCTACGCCACTTGCTGACAGCAATAGTCAGTGCCTGGTGTAATTATCAGGGCAATTATTATTATTATTATTATTATTATTATTATTATTATTATTATTATTTGATAATATTTCTGGGGAAAATAATTGCTGGGGAAAAATGACGTTAAAACTAAAAAAAAAATTCAACAGGTGCATTATATCAGTTCACATAACTGTTTTCCATATACGTCCTGTGGATAAAAATAAAGAAAATAAGTATAATACAATTAAAATAATGAAGAAAGGCAATTAATTTACAAATATATTTTGTACAAGTTTTGAAATCAGTGGTTAAAAGTTAAGCGAGTGAAAATTCGTCAAGATGTGTCCTGGAAAATAATGAACATCTGAACAGGTGTGAAATTGAAACACTAGGCAATTGGGTATAAATCTTCTTAGACACATTTACAAATTCAAAAATAGGTCCACCTTTTTACTGAAAGAACCAAAGTTAGATTCTGTTCTGATATCTAATGGTAAGTCATTATAAACTACCACCCCATTGCAATAAAAAGACCTTTTAGTGCTTTCTAGTTTCACTTTAGGAACTCTCAACAGTTTATTATTGTTTCTGGTTCCTTTGTCGTGATTTAGGAGTTCAAAACAATCTTCCAAGTCTGGAAAAAGTTCGTTAATGCATTTGAATACTGTAAGACAAATTTTCTTTTAAAAATGTTGTTGATGGGTGAAACTTCTTCATTTGTCAGTTTACGAATACGAGATTCAAGTACCATTATTGAATTTTTTCGAGATGTTTGATGGTAGAAGTTGGTCAACGAACAATATGCAATTATCGGAACAACAAGGGCTTGGTAGATTCTCAGGGTGGCTATGTCCGTTATAAAAGGTCTTATTCTTTTCAGTAGACGAAAACGTGTGGATGCCTTTTTGCAAATTGAATCAAAGTGTTCTTGCATGGTCAGTGAAGAGTCGAGCTGAACACCTAGGTATTTATAGCCAGATGTTATATTTACTGATTCTCCTTGGTATTGAATGTCCATTTTGTGATCTTGTCGATTCAACCGTTTCTTCGTTCCAAACACCATAACGTCTGTTTTTCCCTTTTTCGTGTTTATGATAAGTTCATTATTTTTTAACCATTTCGACATAACACACAGTTGTTGTTTTAATACTTTCTCCATTTTTTCGGGTCCTTGTGATTGTAGTAAAGAACAATGTCATCTGTGTAAATTATCACTTTACAGTATTTTAGTATCGATGGAAGTTCATTGAAATAAAGAAGAAACAGCAGGGGGCCAAAATTGAGCTTTGTGGTACTCCACAGTAGATTCGAAGTGGTTTCGATAGTGTACCCCCACAGTTGACTCTCATCTTCCTATTGAAAAGGTAGTCAGTAAACCACACTTGTTCATCTCCTGAAATTCTAAATTCTGGAAGCTTATCCAGGATGGTAGAATTGCTGATGGTGTCAAATGCTTTGCTAAAATTTGACAAACAAAGCACCTGTAAGGTTTCCATGGTCCATGGCCCTGTGTATTTCATCATGGAACAGCACTGTTGCAAGCTCTGTACTGCGTTGTTTACGAAAACCATACAGTTCCGAGGAAAGTAGATTTTTCGATTCAAGATGGTTAATAAGTTGACTATAAACACATCGTTCCAAGATATTAGAGATGGTTGGTAGCACCAAAATTGGTCGATATTTCTTAAAGTTAGATTTCTCACTGTCTTTGTAGACAGGTGTAACTTTCGCAGCTTATCGGTCTTCTGGTATTCGAGCAGTCTTCATAGAAAGGTTAATAAGATGCGAAATTGATGGTGCAAGTTCATCTGCACAGTCTATGAGAATGCAGTTCTTCTGACTTTTTTCTTTTCAATTTTTTCAGATGCTTTTTCACTTCCGGTACAGATACCTTTGAAAATTTGAAAACATTTGCGTTCGTTGTTCGTTTATTTTGACTGGACCATACAAAATCTTTGAGGGTTAGANTCGATATTTCTTAAAGTTAGATTTCTCACTGTCTTTGTAGACAGGTGTAACTTTCGCAGCTTATCGGTCTTCTGGTATTCGAGCAGTCTTCATAGAAAGGTTAATAAGATGCGAAATTGATGGTGCAAGTTCATCTGCACAGTCTATGAGAATGCAGTTCTTCTGACTTTTTTCTTTTCAATTTTTTCAGATGCTTTTTCACTTCCGGTACAGATACCTTTGAAAATTTGAAAACATTTGCGTTCGTTGTTCGTTTATTTTGACTGGACCATACAAAATCTTTGAGGGTTAGACTTGCTTGAGTTTCGAGGCTACTGTTTGATAAAAATTGCAGAACCCATTTGCTATTTGCTGTTTGTCGTTGATTTGTTTACCATCAAATTCAAATTTTGTACAGGAAGTTTCTACCTTTGCTTTGGTGGGAAAAAAGCTATTTTTACATTTCCAATACATTATATACATTTTTTGATGCATTTAATAGCTGGTAATAGGTCATCGACATGTTTGGTGTTGTATTTTCCTTTTTTAGCGTTCCAGGCTAAGCAACCTTGATATAGATGTTATTTGTCAATCGTGTGAGAGTCCCAAGATCAGACCTAGGGCCATCAATCTGCTTCCAAATTCATTCTTGCCAAGCACGTTTTATGAACATATTTCTAGAGAAGTGTAACCTTACTATTGCTCATTTCAATAGTTACAACAGTTGAGACGTAAATCAAGTGATTAAAAGAAGACAATTCTGATTAAAAGAAGACAATTCTTTTAACTTTATGTAACAACTGAGGTAATTTTGAAAAAACAAAATTGGTTTTTATTATTATTCCTAGCTTTGGGAAGATAATTACGATCCTCCATATCTAGTTTTTAAGCATTCTACTAAGATCTCCTCTCTAAATTCATTTGATTCCAACTCGCCCAAATCAGAGATAGTATCATTGCACACTACATTAATTTTTTAAGCCATAATCTGGAATTTCATTTTTTTAAATAACGGATAAATGGTTATTGCGGCTGCATTTAAGTTATTTGTGTTATTTGGTGGGGTTTTTTCACTGTTTTTGTTGAGCAGCATAAAAGTTCCCTTATCATGGATAAATTGCTTTACATTTTTTAATGTTCATCAGAGAAATGAAGCTTTCCGAAATAAATCTGAATGAAGAACAGGCCTACAAAGGAGATCTAAACTTTGAAAATTAAACATTTATTGTTATATTTTGATTGAGTTAAAAAGTACAACCTTATTCGTGTTTTTAACTGACGTGGTTAAGTTACGAAACACAAGGTTTGGACTTATGAAAAAAGTCCCGTCTACACCATCAGCTGCTCACAAACAAAATGAAAGAAATGTAGAATCAAGCTTCGAGCCAGCTGTACATTATGCATGTAGTTAAAACTTTATGTAGCCTTCTATGACTTTTGTTTTGTGTTTTACTTATAGTGCGTGTATAAAGGAATAACAAGCTGAACCACCATTCCTGTAGTTTTGTACCACTAAAATCTGTTTACAAATTTAACTAGCCTTAAAGATTTGAAACCTGTGCTCGATCATAAAGTACACACAGCATCACTGAACTTTGTATTAAATTCAAGCAATCAACTTGTAAAATGCAGCAGTCATATAAATATGTTTTTTAAGCAATTATCGTAATAATCAAACAACTTTAGGCAATCAAGTCACCTTTCCCCAGTTTGAAGGTATTTAAGTATACTTCTGATTTGCCATCCTGCATCTACTGCAGCTGATCCCTGAGCTCTTACAATAGGTGTGTATGTTTGAGTTAGAACTAGCTTAAGTGAACTCAACTTTTGGACTGGGTCATTGATAATTATAGTCCTTGGAACTGATTGGTATCATTGTCCTTTTACCACACCTTCTCTGCTTTTAACTATTTCAAATCTCTTTTTAACCAGTACAATTTCACCAACTTACACCTCAGTATCTCTCTTGGTTTCATTCAATCGATAAAATTCTCTTTGTCAGTCAAATACTTTTTGTGTCATTGGTTACAACGTTTTTAAGTCAAAAATGAATATCTATCATGGTAACTCAAATTCTCTGACAAACACCTCTCAACCTAGATACTTTTCTCTTAACAATAAAACAAACCCAGTCACATTATACCTATAGATTAATGGTCTTAAGTTAACAGTGAAATCTATTTTTACCAAGGAGGTCAAAATTGTATCAAATGGATGTACAGAAGAAACTAAAACCTTTTATGGGTAACGGTTGTAATTAAAATTGCCATAGAATTTAGTTTAAATAGCTTGCATGTAATAAAGCTCAATTCAATACAAAGCCATGATAAATGCAGGCCTAAAAAATAAAAGACATACTGTGAATAGTACTCTTAATACAGTTCTTAATACACATTCTTTCTCGGCTGGGAGTTTAATTTGCATCTTTATACCGTATATTTGAGGTTTTCATTTGATACGCGTAGGTCGCCAGAAAATTTCTTTAGTAGGTTGTTCATGTTCTTCCAGCATTTTATTTTTTTTTTTGCTGATTCATTGTTGATATCTACAACATCCAATGCCTCGCTTTCAGCTTTAGCAGAATCAGTAAAACTTAGCAAATCAGAAACAATGTCTCTTGTTCTCACAAAACCGTTACTCTTACTCATTTGTTTCTCTGGTGGTATCCCTCGAAGAGGGCACCAGATCAGGAAGAGATATGATAATTTCGCGACTATCATTATAGTAAACATGATGGTAATGAGGAATGAAATAGATCAACTGTACTTCCTCTACCATAACGCCATGTTTACTTGCATGTACGAACTTCCAGAGGGAAACTGAATCTAGAGATAATGAAGATGGTAGTGAATTTCCTTTGCTGTACGTCCTGTCAAACGTAAAACGCTGACAAATGAGAAAGAATAAAATGTAGAAAGTCAAGCAAAACTTTCTCCCATTGCGGACAGATAATCTATTGAAAAAAATTTTGTTTAATTTTAACGCCTCAACCTCTCCCAATTAAAGAATTTTATCAGGCAGTTGAGAAATCTATTTGGGATATTTGGGAAATATTCCCAACGTTTGTCTAGAGGAACTAAAGTTGCGATGGGGTTTGATACTCTAATATCAGTCTTAATCTGTTAGGGTCTGGGTTGATATTGTTGTGACTGATTTGATAGCGAAGAATGTCAATAACTGGTGCAGACTGTAAAGCTTTCTATTTGCTGCGAGTTGTGCTCCAATTTTTAATCATTTTTGAAATGCTCCATCATTCTTTGTTTGATCAGCCTCATCCATGCTACCGATGGTCAAACTATCGCGACGAGAAAAGGTATTATTTAAGCCTTTCTCATCAGTTATATTATCCATTAATCTTTGGAAACAGGGAACACCATTTGTTACACTGATAAGAAATAAAACAAATTCCTAATAATCTGAAAGACCTTCAAAGGCTGAGTACTTTTCTTCTGGCTCTTTTAATTGAATCTGCAAGTATGCATATTGAGGTTGTATGTTAAATAAACTGTGTAGTTTGAAAGTTTAGTGGGGGGAGGTTATGCGTCAGGAATGATGTATAAGTTTATGGTTTAAGAGTAATCAACGCACATTCTTTTTCCATGGAGGTCTTTTCACTCTTTCACAACAAGGACCTAAGCTATCTAGGAAGATCTACTTCTCTGAAGCATGCCTGCGTCCAGAAGGGCTTGGAGTTCCTTTTTAATGGATTATCTGTCATCTTTATTGAAATATCTCAACTTTACTGCTATCAGCTTTACATTAATTGGAAAGTCTTTGAATAATGACTATAGGTTAAAATCAGCGCATGCCTTTGGTAAGGAATCGGTACTAGTAACCGGTTGTGGTTTATCAGTTAAACCTGCGACAATAGGTTGTGTCGGTTGTGCAGTTACGAGATTTGGTTTCGTCCCACCAAACTGCAAAGTAAGGTTTTTATGCTACTTCTGAAAATTTTATTAAAAATTGTAAACCAAAAAAAGTTTCGCAATTTCAATTTTGATATTTTCGTATACGAGGTTATTTAATGAAAAAGTCAAATTACAATGTCCTAGCACATTTGACTGCAGAGAAGTTTTTGCCATAAAAACCTTTTTTGAGAGACTATAATTGAAGCTAGCAGTCTTTTGCAAGCATCCTCACTAATTGGAACTACATAAGTCGACTCAAGCATTCATTGTATGGCCATTAGTGCTCACCTGTACTGATGCATGACGAAGATTATTCGGACAGACAGGCGTTATGACACAAAGTGTGAGTGTGTAAATGGCTTAAGATTTTAACACTTTGTAGTTGATCAAGGAAGGTTGGCAAAATAATCTGTTTCATAACAACTGTAACAAATGGCATCAAGAGCTAGAAAAGACGACCGATTGTCGTGCAATGTATCGCAACGTAAAATAGAACGGTGAGGACTTTATTTTGAGTGGGGTCTTTTACAAAGGCCTAGACAGGGGGTTTTGGTTCTGTATCGATAATTTCTGTAAAGGCAGCTGGTGCTTGCACTGCAGATTAGTTGAGTGAGATCCAGATTTAATCTTTTCATGGGTTTGTTCTAACTTTAAAGCTCTACTCTTTAAGGTGTTGTCGGATATTATTCGACAACAAGCATTGATTAAAGAATTCCTTGTCATTTCGAGACGGTATGTTTCAGTTGTTACTACTGCAAACTTACAATGTTTTAGCTCTTTCAATTCTCCCCAGAACTTGTTAAGAGATACTCCGGTTTTCCGTTTCTGAGAAGTTAGCTTGTGTCGTGCAAAAATCGTATTTGGCGTTTTACAATACAAATTGGATAAAATTTCAATCAATTCATCGTAATTTGTGCACTCCTCAACATATCCAAAAACCTTTGCTGGTATAAAGTTCATGATAAATCTAAATACATCTCTCTATTTTTTAATAATAAAGGGTTGAATTTTCCAATGTTTCCACTTTTTCTCAGCTTTTGGGGAGGTTAAATCAATATCCAGTCCTGATGGTTTCAATGCTTTATTCTTATTTTCTTGTATTGAATAAATTGTCATAAAATTGTCACAGAATTTAGTTTAAACAACTTATCTGTACTATGGCTTCATTCAACATAAACCACAATAAATGTACACAGACCCAGAAAATAACAAAAACAGTAACAATAGTAATCACAATGCAAACAAATACAATTTCAGAACACAGATAACTAATAAAGGTTTTCCGACTCTTGTTGTTTCTCTTTTGAATGATGGTAGGAAGGTAAGATCTAACACATCTCTTACCAAGACTAAGTGTAGATAACGATTCAAATCTTTGTCGTATAATTCTTTTCTTTAACGTAGTTGGCCTGAAAAAACTGCTACCTTTTAAAATGGTTGTGATTTGTGCGCCATATGTTCTAGAACATTTGCCATGGATGGTTCACTAAACGGCTTATCAAGCCATCCCTTACATTGAAGGCTCTTACTTTACAACGTCTCAAGAACTTCCTTACCCACAGAGATCCAGAATCTGGACCTTCTGCCTACCAATATTGCACACACACACCCTTGACAAAGCAAAATGTTACACTCCCTGATGATACCTAAATTGCATTTTAACTGCTCGTATTTAGAACTGTTCTTGAATTTTAAACTGACTTAATCCATTTATTTTTGGCTGTTCGCAGAGTGGTCATTGAGCTATACCTACCTATATCCATCACATTTCTAGCATTATGGACAATATCTGTCTTTACTACAAGGATTCTTGTGGTCTGCTTTTGTTCACATCAACAATTTTTTTGTCTCACAGAGTTCAGAAACCCCGAATCTTTGTGTCTGATACTGCCAGTAGAGTCAAAACCACCCCAACTCATCGTCACTCAACTGGACTGGTATTACTTCTCAAATTCCATGTCCGCAGAATTATTGTTGCCTGTTGAATGCCCCAATTGTGCCTTTTTTGTTAATTTCAATATTTCTATTACGTGGTGGTCAACTAACAGACTCCATTCTTTTCTATTACATAATCAATGCAATGTTGATCTACTGTCTAGCCGCAAATGTGCTTGACCAATAACGAGCTTAAGTTTCAAGGCATTTCGTACACAATGTGCTAACTGTGCTAACTGTGGCGATATCCGAGCTTATGTAAGCTTTAGCCTTGGAACAGTCAATCCTTAAAAGGCACTACCCCTGTCCTACTTGTCAATAGAATTATCAAAATACTCGTACTAGTTTCGTAAACCAGAAAATTTCTATACAATGCGCCTTCTGGCTAGCATCTTCAAAGTCATGCAACAGTTATACAAGGACTTTCTTACTAAAACTATTCTTATAAAGGTAACCAAGGGAACCAGTTTAATATACCCTTGAACTTACCCTTGCACAGAGAGCATCTTGTCACAAATCATCAATCTACTTTATTTTGTGTAACAAAATCTTCACACAAAAAAATTCAATTTACTGTTAGAGGAGTAATCATGTCTAGGAAAGATTAGATCCCTGAAATGCACCTGGAAATTTCTTTTACTGGAGTTTTTGCTTTCATAATTTACTACAATTTGCATCAACTCAAGCATGAGATAATCCTTCTGAAAACCTTAGTTTAGTAATTCCACGGCATAGGTCGGATCTGTAATTACTAGCTGAAAGTATTGGTCGACCCAATCCAATAATGCAGTGCCCCATTTGTGGGCCATTTAATAATTGCTTTGTTATATCAAATCCAGCCATTAATTTATTCTTATCATACAAATTTACAGTCCTTTGACACAATCTCTCACCCAATGACAAGATCATCTACAAATACCTCTTGCTTAATTCATTATAACTTTCTGAGTCAATTTTCTGCAAATAATTGTAATTTTTCTTTTAAGAAATTTATCTAACTACGTTGATCGAATCGCAGCATTCATAAATTTGCTAAATATTGGTGGTTGTGATTTAAGCACGTTAAACTGTATTGGAAAAACTATTTTAAAAGAGAACTTTCAATGTTGAAACTACACACAAAAAATTGTATTTTGCCTAGTTATATATGCGAAGAGGCACCACGTTTTGGTTCCTTTCAGGTTTCATTTGTTAACAAGAGTTCAATTTTTCATGTTTTAAAATTTTTGGTCGTTAAAGGGGATCAATTATTCTTGGTACGTAGCGCATGGCTATCTAAAATTAGGCTCGATTGGATCAATTTTTGCCAATTCAGATAGTGACAAGGGTGTACTGTTAAGAAAAGTGAGATAATTATTCCATCAGGTATTACTTTTCCACCTGATGTTAAGGATGTGAAACATATATATATATATATATATATATACATAATACCTATCTAGTACAAATCAGTTCTTCTGAAGCTTTCTTTACTCTACCTGAACTAGTGATGTTGATGATGTTTCCACCTCTTTGTCTTGGTGTTCTCTCAGGTATCTCCCTAACTCTACCACTTACTTCATCTACTTGTGCAGGTGATATTTCTGATTGAACTACTGGAGATAACACATCTACCTACTATGCAAGAGTTTGCATACCTGGTACCTTGAACCTTGTAGAAGTAGACATGGTATGGCCTTGAATTAAGTAATATACGTATACTAAGTGTTGACTATTGCCTTGCACTATGGTAACGTATGTATATTTTCTCTCTACTCTAACAACTATGCTTCGTATCCAAGGTTCCTTTCCTCCTCTAGTTTTGCTCATTAACACATGCTGATGAAGTGTAAACTGACATAGGCTGTTATTTAATCTTGAAGAGGCAAGCATCAAAGAGATCATTGCAAATATAAAGCTTAAGCAAACATCATAAACAAATAAGTAGCATATTTGGTTAAAAAAACAGGAGTTCCAGCATTAGGTGCAGTTCAGATGCAACTCGGCGCATTATTGCTACCAGCATATGATTATGACAAAGTCTTCAGTTTTTCTAGTAATAATACTATTGCTGATGAGCTTAGTAGGTAGTCTGATGCAGATTTTGTGCTCCAAATTGAGATAAAAAAATGCGATTTACTAAATTATTTTCCAAGACTTGCCTGCCACTAGTAAGAATATGAAAGCAATGATCACACTAGATTGCGTTGTCACCCAAGTGTATGATAAAACAGTATCAGGTTGACCAAACGATAATAACAATACTGCTTTTTCGCCATACTGGACACGAAGACTTGATTTTTTTGTAAAGGATGAATCATACTCTCATACTCATACCAATATTGATTCTAGTAAAGTAAGTGATACACCTAGTCAGCAGCTTCATAGAACTTACTTAGACTTAGACTTAGATCCTTTAACATCTGTGGATGCATCGGAAAGCAGTCGACTTCCACCGAAGTCTTTCAGCAGCCTGTCTTTCAACTCCAGTCCAGGTCTTCCATGCTCTCTTTAGGTCGTCTTAAAAATATTGTCTACATGTAATCTTTGGTCTGCCTCTCTTCCCTTCCATGGAGCAATAGTGTAATAGTACCTGACTCACTACAAGCACAAATTTTAAAAGAGGTAATTACCGTCATCTGGGAAACAGAAGAATGAAGGTGTTTTCTAGGTCTTCTGTATGATGACTTAGTCTTAACAAAGTAACTGAAAACATAATGCAAACTTGCTCTGCTTGTGCACATTTACAAGATGTACGAAAATCCTCTCCAACAGTGCTATGGCTTTAGGTCACTAAAGCATGGCAAGACACTCATTTAGAGATTAAATGTAACGACTTTTCCTGGGTGTCGACTGTTTTTCAAAATGGATAGAAGTGATTTCCATGGCTACGACCACAGCTGCTGCTAAAATAATGGCCTTGCACTCTTTGCTTACATTGTATGGATTGTATCATGAAATGGAAACTGACAATAAACCCCATTTCACTTCAAAGGGGTTTAGATAATTCTTGCTGTCAACTGGAATTAAATATATGCTAGGCTCACCATACCATCCAGCTACTATTTGTTTTACTGAGAAGGATGTACAAACTGTTAAAAGAATGCTGGCGAAATAAGACGATGACAGAATTCTCCATCAAAAACTGGCGGATGTGCTATGCAGATACTGTAACATGTCACATAGAAACAACTGCTCAGATTTCTCTTACACATGCTCCAATTATAAGCTTACATTTGCTAAAGCCTCTGTCATGCTGAAAGTAGAAAAAGCAAAGAGACCTTGAGAAAGGTGGAAAGCTGCGTCTTCAGACATTTCACCATCAAAAGTAGATAAAAAAGTGTTCAGACTCATACCAATATTGATTCTAGTAAAGTAAGTGATACACCTAGTCAGCAACTTCATAGAACTTACTTAGATTTAGACTTAGATCCTTTAACATCTGTGGATGCATCGGAAAGCAGTCGACTTCCACCGAAGTCTTTCAGCAGCCTGTCTTTCAACTCCACTCCAGGTCTTCCATGCTCTCTTTAGGTCGTCTTAAAAATATTGTCTACATGTAATCTTTGGTCTGCCTCTCTTTCTGTTTCCACCTTCAGGTGTCCAGAACATAGCTGTTTTGGCGTGTTTAGATTGAGAAAGTCGTAAGGTGTGCCTGCTAATCACATTCTTTTAGTTGTTATTATGGTGTGAAGTAGTGTTGTTTTACACTGTCTGTATTTTATCGTACTTCATCGTTTGTCACTCTGTCTTTCCATGTGATTTTAAGTATTCTCCTCAAGCAACTCTGATGGAAAACAAGCACCTTTTTGCTAGTTTTCTTGGACATGTGCCATGCCTTGCTTCCTTAAAGAACAGTCGGTAGTACAAGCGAGTTATTTAATTTGAATTACAAGGGAGTAGTGAGGTTTGAATATTTCCATATTGATGCTAATTTTTGGAATTTTCCGATCTTGTTGTTAATATCGGTTTCTGAACTTCCATTATAGCTAATCACGCTTCCGAGATACTTAAACATTTCCACATCCTCGATCGGCTTGCTATTGAGTGTTATCGTTAGTTGTTCTGGTCAAAAGACTTGCATAACTTTTGTTTTTCCGCAGATTATTTTTAGTCCTACTTTTGCTGCTTCCGTCTCAATTTTGGATGTTGGATCTTACATTTCTACTCGTGATGCGGTAATTGCAGCAACATCATCTGCGAAATCTAAATTGGTCAGTTGTGAGTTGTTCCATTTAATGCCATCCATAAATTCTAGAGTTGATTTACGCATAATGAAGTCGATAATGAGAGCAAAAAACAATGAAGATAAGATGCATCCTTGCCTAACACCGGTTAATATGGCAAACAACTCTGTAAATCCTTTCTCAGCATGAAGACAGCATGAAGAATTTGTGTATAAATTTTTGACGACGCTTATCAGACAGTCAGGAATACCATTTAGTGCAGGAATATTCCAGAGTATCTATTAACGCTATCAAATTTCTGAAGTCAATATAGTTAATTGTTACTGGTTTGTGGAATTCGATACATCGTTCAACAATATTTCTCAACGTAAATATTTGTTCTGTGCATGATCTGTGTGGACGAAAGTGTACTGGGTCTTCTCTGAGACGATCATCAATACTCTCTCGGAATCTCTCCAGTGGGATGGAAAAAAAAGGTCCCTGGTATTGACAATAAATTAATGCCTCTCCAGTTGTTGCAATCCGTCAAGACCCCTTTCGTGGGGAGTATCAATACGACACCATCTCACCAGTCCTGGGGGATTCGTTTATCAGTCCAGTGGACATTTAGTAGGCTGAGGAGCTTATCCACAACAATTTCACTTCCGCATTTGAGTGATTCTACTGCTAATTCGTCTTTTTCGGGTGCTTGGTCATTTCTAAGTTTGTTTATGGCTTTTGTCACTTCGTCACTATTGATGTTTCCAGTTTCTACTTGAAGATGGCAAACTCGGTAAAAACAAGCATTTTAGAAACATTCTTGAAACCTCACATGAACTTAAATATTTCTACAGTTTGGGACAACTTAAAAAGTCAATTTTGAAGAAAGCTTTAAAAAATACGCTAGATGTTTAGTTAAGCGAAGAGGAATTATTACAACAAAGGTAATGTTTATCGGCCAATGCTATTATTGTAACTGATTGCAAACCAAAAGATCGTTTTCAATGTCTGTTAACATCAAGGAATAAAGGCGACCATGAACCATTGTAGAGGGATGATAATATTTATGATTCTAAACTTAAAAAGACATGTTTTCTATTTGTTGAGAAAATTTGTAAAGTCACAGGGACTTTGAAAATAATTTGGAGATGTGGGTACAAACATTGTAAATGATAATATTTATTAATTTTTTAAAATTATGGAAAATACTGCTAGAGTTGTCGGGGTAGTTTTTGCTAGAAAACACGCTAGCATCCGGAGCAATTCAAAATTTCCTCACATTTGAGTAGTTAGTAGCAAAAGGCACATACTGTTTATTGTCTATTTCACGGTTCAAATTCTATCCTTTGGTCAGCTAACAGAATACGAAAGTAAAGAACCGTCTTGTGGTCTTTTTTCTAACTATTTCAGATCCAGCATAATGGGAGTTCCTAGAGATGAGGTACATCGATTCCCAATTTATCAAATAACGAGATCAATTGCTTTTATGCTAGTTGGTGAAGGTATTTACTCTATGGAGTCTTTTGCTGCTACAACTTTGCATTCTTCCGCTGCCTTTCTCTTCTATTTATGGTATCTCTTCGTTTTAAAGTACTTCTCGTCAAGGTCGTCTATTACAGTAACACACCGATTATGCCATACTTTACTGTCTTAGAAATCACTACGTAACAATGACAACTGTATTTGACTTGTTTTTTCCAATCTCAATGTAATTGATGAAAACCCAACCCTTACCTTCCACAGTTTTTAAGTCTACCTTCATTCATTCATTCATTGGATCCGTCCTCTGGTCGAGGGTTGGATGCAACGGTTCTCATTCGCGATGACTATGTGCCAGGCGCATTGCTTCTGGGTAATTCAATTCCGTCCACTTCCTGATGCTAGTACACCATGATGTTCTCAGTCTTCCTCTTCCTCTTTTTCCATTTAATTTCCCTTCTAGAAGTGTTTGGTGTAAAGAATTCTGATGAATTAGGTGTCCAAAATATTTCAGTTTCTTTGTCTGTATGATATTGAATACTCTTTTCTTAATGTTTATCCTCCGCATCACTTCTCTGTTTGTGACCTTTTCCATCCATGATATCTTTAGCAACCTTCTGTACACCCATATTTCACAGAAAAAGTAAGACTTTCATCCCATATGATACCGAAATAGGAATTTTCTTCCTCAAACGTCAACAGGGGTCTGTTGCCGGAAGTATTTAAACTGTCACTTTCTCTGCTCTTGGAGGATTGCATCAATGAGCATACTTATGTCTTTGTTGGGCTGATTTTAAGTTTCCATATTTCGAAGAAAGTGGACAACAGTTTAAACTAGAATTCAAATTTTTTCAGTAATGTGTTAATCTTTACTAGCAAATCCAAGTGCAGAGTCATTAATATGGAGGAATGTTGTTGACCGTGTTGGTGGTAGATCAACACCAACACGTATTCCCTCGATTGTTTAGCTGTCACAATTATTAATCGTCAAAATAAAAGCATCTAAAACAATCTTTTTGAGAAGGAAGTAGGCCTTTTCTCATGTTGACAAGAAAATGGAACCCCTTTAGACACTTAACTTGACAGTTTTTTTAAATTTATTTAAGAAAGCTCCTAATCCTTCACAAATCTGGGCAATCAAAGTCTGATGAAAACTTCACTTGGTACTTATATATAAAGACGTCAATTTAACATCTATAGACAAAGTGCCCATGTCAAAACGAGTTGTCCTACTGTCCACCCTTATATTTAGGTAAATGCGAGTAGAAAGAACCATTTAATATCTGTTGGGATTTCCATTGCAATTATTTGTTCGCCACCGCAGTGTCGAGCGCACATTGTCTGCGCATTTACGTAAATGACTAGTTGCTTTTTGGATGTTTAATGAATAGGCTTCTTTGAACACGTAATAAATATTCTTATTTTTAGGTAGTTTGTGCCAATTGGCACTGAGACTGACTAATGTTTACGTAAATTGTATATCCTTGGTAGATATTTCTGTAAGTTCCTTTTAGAACAATTTATTAACACGCGTTATATCGGTAGAAGTTAGTTGTTGTAAACTGAGATCGAAGAGGAATATAAGACTCAGCAAAAATGTGCGGTGTTTTTTTCACGTGTTTACTCTCCAATACTTTCAAGATTTCGTCGGATTAGAACTAGGGAGTTTATAGTCATAACATAATTGATCTATCGAGCTAACAGATCTTTGAAGTATAAGATGGAAGAGGTACCAAAGTTAAGGTAAGAATAGAGCTTATCTGTCGAGGCTGATTTTAAGAGTTGAATTAAGCGGGAAGTTGAGAAAGCACTGAAGCAATTAGAGCTTCAACTGCAAGAACAGGCAGAAACCGTAAAGGTCTTTGACTAAAAAATTTTGGATATAATGCCCGCAGATAACGAAGAAGAGGACGGAGAAGTCTTTACCGAAATAGAAGAGTCTAGAAAATTGAAAGAAAAGGTAAATTTTGCATTGATTTCTATAACTAAAATTTTGAGGTCAAATAATGATCAACTAACGGGACGTCTTAAAAGAATCGATTCTCAAACTTCAGTTGGAACCGTTTAGTCGCAATTGTTATCAGTTTCATCATCACTTCATAAAGTTAAAGCAAAACTACCAAAACTTCTTCTTCTCACCAGACTCCAGAGTAGGCGGTTGCCTGTCAGAGAGGAAGCGTCAGGGATGACCATCTGACATGGTCGAGGTAGAGCTCAGTCGCGTTGACCTCTTGCCAGGTGGTGCCTTTCTCTGCAAGGTATTCAGGCAGGTACTGGTGCCAGCGTTTTCGTGGCCGGCCACTTGGTCTAGTGCCTTCAACTGCATAATTAAAGGCTAGAGACAAGTGGTGGTCTGAGGGTCTCCTCTTGATATGTCCGTACCATTGAATTTGAGTGTTCTTGATTTTCACGTCAATAGGCAATATGCTGATGTTCTTGCATAGATCGACATTTCTTTTTCTGTCCCATTTGGTCACTCCGCTGATCATCCTGACAACCTTCATATCCGCTGCTACAATTCTTCTCATGTTGTTCTTGTTGATTGTCCATGTTTCACAACCATATAGCAGGATAGGCCTGAGGATTCCTGAGTGAATGATCTGTTTTGCTTTTGTAGGAACTTCTTTGTCTTTGAGGAGGCGGTACAGCAGACCAACATTCTGCGAAAACTTCTTTATCCTTTCGTTGATCTCCACATCTATAAGTCCCGTCTCTGAAATTGTGCTGCCTAGGTACTTGAAGGTAGATGATTGCTTGATGGTGACATCGTTCAATGAAATGTTTGTTGTTATCTTCCGCTTGCTGAGAACCACAATCTCTGTCTTTGACAAATTGAGTTTTAAACCATGTCGCTGGAAGCTATCAGCCCACAGTTCCAGGTGTTCTCTCAAATCCCTTTCACTTCTGTCCAGTTGCGCAATATCATCCGCATATGCCAGGAAACTAGTCGTCGATTGGCCGTCAGCGACCTCTTTAACAACTAGGTCTAGGTACATTATGAAAAGCAAAGGTGATAAGATGCTTCCTTGGCGGACTCCAGAATTTGTCTCAAACCAGATGTTGTCTCCTACTCCTGTTGACACTGAGCTGATACTGGTGCTGTAAGTGGTGATGATTGCTCTCCTCAGGTGGTAGGGAATGTGGTAATCTTCCAACATTTTTCACAGACTCGCTCTAGGTACACGATCAAACGCTTTCTCCAGGTCTAGGAAGGCCATGAAGAGGGGTTGGTCATATTCCCAGTGCTTATCCATTATCCTTTTCAGTGTGAAGATCATGTCCGTTGTACTTCTTCCAGGACGAAAACCATGCTGCCATGGCCCCAGTTTATCCTCAGCAATCGCTCGTAACCGCTTTTCTAGAATGGTTTCATATAACTTTGCAATGTGGTTTAGCAAAACTAAAATTTATAATTGAAATGATTTTCTGTAAGGCTACAAGATTGGCAGGAATCTTGGGACAGTTTTGTGAGTGGAGTATACAGTAATGAAAAACTTTCTACAGTCTTTAAATTTGCTTACTTGCGGCATTACTTAGAGGATTCCACAAAACATGTAATTTCAGGGTTTGAGCAAACGGAAAACAACTATGAGTCTGCATTAGATCTTCTAAAGCATAGATTAGGTAAACCATCTTTAATAAAGAAAGCCCATATTAAGGAATTAATCAATGCTCCAACAGTGTTCAGCGAAAAAATTGTACATAAAATGTGTGAGACACTAAAATACCATTGAGACACACTTTAAAGGTTTGGAAGCCTTATGTGTAGATCAGGATGGTTACGCGACAATAGTTGTTCCAACTCTTGTGGAGAAGATACCAGAGGCTGTCAGATTAAATATGATACGAGGGACGAAAAACTTTGATGATTGGAACATGGAGACACTTTTAGAAGCATACAAAAGTAAATTAAACATCAGGGAACAGAATGTCTCTGTGATACAAGAAAAGCTCCTAAAGCAAATCAGAAGAAATGATGAGATCAGGACAAGGCCATCTATGAAAACATAAAACTTGAACTCTGCCAGTGCATTGCTGTCAGACGAAGATGGCACCAAAAAGGCAAGAAAGGTTGGTTTTTGCATCTACTGTGATGAAAAGCACTACGAAAAAAATTGCAAAACTGTTTCAAACATCGGAGAACGTAAAAACTTGATTATCCGTAGTGGTAGATGTTTTTGTTGTTTGAACAAGGGTCATCCTGCGTTTGAATGTCATAGTAAGGGTAACTGTAGAATTTTTAGACTGAGGCATCACACTTCAATTTGCACGCGCAGCGATTCCCAATCCAAAAAGACCGCTGTTGAGCCATACAGCTCACCGCAGCAAAAAGTTAGCACTACATCTTGCGTAGGGAATATAGAATGCGGGGTTAAGTCAGCTTTGCAAACTGTACAAGTATTTCTTATAAGTAGGAAACAGGTTGGAGCAAGAGTTTTGTTTGATACTGGTTTACACAGAACTTTTATCACCAAACATTTAGTTAACAAGTTAGGTTTAAGCCCAGGTAGGCAGGGTATCTCTTGGTATTAAGACCTTAGGTTCCAATGAAATGAATGAGAATGTAAGAGAAGTTGTAGAGTTGGAGTTATTTTTAAGAAAAGGTAAATAAGGTATTAAAGTTAATACTTTTGTGGTGAATCATATTTCAGAAATTTGTAATGTCCACTCAGAAGTTCTTAGGCATCAGTTTTCTCACCTGACTGATTTATGGTTTTCAGATGTTTGTACTTCACAGAAGTCATTAGCTATAGATATATTAGTTGGAATAGACTACTTTTACATGTTGCATGAAGACGAAATTCTAAGGGGGAAGCCAGGATAACCGGTTGCAGTTTAGACCAAGCTTAGATGGGTACGGTCAGGTCCATTGACAGGTAAAAAACTAATTTCTACCGTGAACATAAACTTGAATTCGGTTATTTTGTAATGATGTTTCATGCCATTTAACAGAGGATGCAAAGATAGAGCATGAAATTCACAAATTATGGGACTTAGAGACTATTGGAATCAAGGATACTAACCAAGCTTATGACGATTTACTTGATATTGTTTCTCTTACAGGATAGAGATATTAAGTTAGATTGCCTTGGAAGGTGGGGCATAAGCCCCCTCCCATCTAACCTTACTCTTATTCTTTCTAGGCTTAAGGGCCAGTTAAGGAGACTGATGAAAGAACCTGGGTTACTTGAATTATATGATCAAATTATACAGAAACAGCTTAGAAATGATATTATTGACAAGGTAACACAGCTTGAAGTGTTATAAAAAGCAATTTTACCATATCATGCAGTCATAGGGAATGATGCAAAAACAACAAAAGTAAGAATTGTATTCGATATATCATCCAAGGAAAAAAAGGCAGCTACATCTTTAAATGATTGTCTCCCTGTAGCCCCTCCACTTACCCCATTGCTTTTTGATATTTTACCTAGATTTCGATAATACCGGATTCCTAGGATAGCAGACATAGAGAAAGCTTTTTTAGATGTTGAGATTGATCCCTTGGAGAGAGATGTCTTTAGGTTTCTTTGGGTAAAGGACATTAATGATGTTAACTCTCCAAATGACGTTTACCGGTTTGATAGAGTTGTTTTGGGGGTCAATTCATCTCCCTTTTTATTAAATGCTGTGCTGCGATACCGTATCAGTAGGTATCAAAATGATGATCCAGAATTTGCATCAATGGCATAGCATGGAGCACATCTTCTGATATATTAGAATTTAATTTAGCAAAGTTTGGTAAGCTAGAAGAAGGTAACAGGATAACTATGAGATTCATACTAAGTAGTCTTGCCAAGCTATTTGATCCTCTTGGCATTGTAGGTCCATTGATGGTTAATGTGAAAGTTCTCTTTCAAGAATTGTGTTTGCAAAAATTTGACTGGGATGAAGAGATACCTTTTGAGCAAAAAAGGAAATGGGATAACTATGTACATGATCTAGTTAGTAGGAACTATTTCCTTTCCACGTTGTTTGTATGATGGCACACAGGGAAATGTCAGAAATTGTACTTTACATGGGTTTGCTGATGCCAGCAGAAGGGCTTATTGTCCAACAATCTATCTAGTGTGCGAGACTGAAGAAGGTATAATGTCAACTTTGATGTGTACAAAAACTCAAAGTGCACCTTTAAAGCAGCTAAGCAGCTAGACTTGAATTAATGTCCGCTAGAATTCTAGCTACATTAATGAGTGTTGTTTAAAAAGCATTAAGTCCACAGGTCAACATTATTGAGTGTCGTTATTGGCTGGATAGCAAAACAACACTTTTTTGGATTAATAATTCTGGGCATTGGAAGCAATTTCTCCAGCATCGGATAGATGAAATACTAAAGCTTTCAAACAAAGCAAATTGGGGTCATTGAATCATAGGCTAACAGAATCGATAATACTAGCTTCTCACACAAGCGTCTGTCACAATGGTTAGAGGTCTACATTAGCTAAGCTAATATCACGTTACTGGGTCCACAGGGAAGGCAGCAGGTTAAGAAGCTACTTAGGAAATGCGTTAAGTGTAAGCATGTACTGGGAAGACCTTATCCATCAGCAGAGGTTGGAGATTTTCCAACATTTCGGGTTCAAGAAACATCACCATTTGCCAGTATTGGTATTGACTTTGCAGGTCCTCTCTTTCATAGGACAAAATTAAATGAAATGCAGAAATGCTAGATTGTTTTGTATGTGTGTTGTACATCAAGGGCCATACACTTAAATCTTGTTGAAGATCTCACTGGAGTAACTTTCATTAATAGCCCTAGACGATTTATTGCATGCAGAGGCACTCCAGTTATTATTAATACTGACAATGCAAAGACGTTTAAATTTACCAGTAAATTCTTAGAGAATCTTGAGCAGGATCAATGTTTATCATAATTTTTGTTGGGTAGAAGAATCAAATGGAGGTTACTTCGAACGAATGGTAGGTAGTGTAAAGGGTTGTTAGAAAAAGGTTTTAGAAAATGCAAAATTAACGTTTGATGAGTTGCTTGCAGTGATTACAGAAGTTGAATCTGCATTGAACAATAGACCGCTGGCGTACATTTACGACGAGGTAGGTCATCATCCTTTAACTCCATCTCATTTAATGTATGGTAGAAGGCTACAACAATTATCTGAAGGTATTGATTTCAGTTCATGTTTATCCGAAAAAGATACGTCTTCACATACTAAGCGATTCTTGTATCTGATTAAGAAATTTAATCATTTCTGGTTGCGCTGGAGAAATGAATACCTTGCAGATCTAAGAGACGTTCATAGGAACAATGGAAACAGAGATTTCAGTCGGAGATGTGGTGCAAGTAAAAAATGAAAATGTGAAAAGAAGCCAGTGGAAACTTGGCGTGGTGGTACAGCTATTTAAGGATAAACCTGGGATCATTAGAGGAGCAAAGGTTCTCCTGCGCTTCATGCATCCTCTAGCTTTCACAACCATATCACAGGATGAATTCTACTGTGGCTAGAAAGTCTTAAATCTCTGGCTTGAAATCTCTTTTTATGTTGTTGTTTAGGATTACTTATTCGACACTCTGTTCAGGGCTTTCCAGGCCTGAGCTCAGTTGTTTGCGATGTATTTTTGCTTCTTATGTCGTATCTGATAACAAAACGTCTGCAAGTTTGAGGTCGGTTAAGACTTCTTTTAGATCTCTCGGATTTTTGAGGTGTTCATCATCATGGACGGAAGGCTCATGGTTGAGTCGCCGTGGCTTCTTTCGTCATGGCTCTCCACTTAACCCGGTCTTGTGCTGCCCTGTACGCCTGGATGACAGTTAGTCCAGATTCTTCTTTGATGTTGTCCATGTACCTTGTTCTTGGCCTGCCCTTTTTCCTAGACCCGTAGACCATACCCATGATTAGCGTTTTCTCCAGTGTCTCGCTCCTTAGTACGTGTCCCAGGTATGACAGTCTCCGGTTCACTAAAGTCTGTGAAAGACGCTTGTCGCATTCTATTCTGCGCAAAACTTCCTCATTAGTTACTCTCTCTGTCCAACTTATCCTCAAGGCTCTCCTGTAACACCACATCTCAAAATTTCTGAGTCTTATCCTGTCGCTCTTCTTCAGAATCCACGTTTCACTACCATAGGTTGCGATGGGGAAGATTAGTGCATTCAGCAGTCTCTTTATCGTCTTCTTAGATATCGATCTATCTCTCCAGACCGTTGTGAGAGCTGATGTTGCATTTTTGG
>RDPX01000047.1:4996597-5015771 GCA_003991215.1 Morbakka virulenta
CTGCAGTAATTTCATCATCTCCTGCGCTCTTGCCTTCCTTTAGCTCTTTGATGGCTTCCCTGATCTCTTCTAGCAATGGTACAGGTTCGCTGTCTAATTCTTCCATCTCTTGATTCGTGGTTGGAATAGTGTTATTTCTCTTGTATAGATCTTCACAATACTCTTTCCACCTCTCGCGCACTTTTTTACCATCACAAATGATGTGCCCCTCTTTGTCTTTGATTGTATCAACCTTAGGCTTAAATTTCCTGCTTAGGTTCCTAACTCCCTGATACAAGTCTTTGGTGGAATTTGTAATAGAATGCTCCTCTATGGATGAAGTGTTACAGTAGGAAAAAAAATATTTTAAAGTCAAATCCGATTTCTTTTCCATCCGTTGTTTTTCTTGTTTTGCAAAGTCGAGCATGATAATGAATAGAAATGAAGTCAAAATGTCGCCTAAAGCACTCCTGTTGCGATGTCAAAAAGCTCAGTTCCCCGTCTGGTGATATTTCCATTGTTTTGGCGTTAATGTTCATCTTCTCAATGGCTCTTAAAAGATTTGGTGGGGGTTGGGGCGGGGGGGGGGAATCCTGTATCCTCTTAGTATTTTTATAATTTTTTCTCTGTGTATGGACTCAAATACTTTTCTAAAACAGATGAAGGTGATTATGACTGGAATCTTCTTTGATTTCTTTGACTTCCCCCACGATCTTTCTTAGTGTCAATATTTGCGTCGCAGTTGTTATCCTTGGTCATAAACCATCCTTATTTATCTTCAACTTTAGGTCTATCACATTACGTGTGCTACTACCTATAAGCCTATTATACAGTTTGGCTATGATGCAATGTAGACTGATTCCTCTGTAGTTATTGGTGATTAATAACTCTCTTTATTTCTGTACTGGATAAATGTTTACATACGACTGGAGGTCAAGTTCGTCATTTTCAAGGAGGGATTTTTCGAAAAATTTGAGACAAATTTCATCAAAACCACACGATGTGAACAACTTGGATGGAATTTTGTCTTGAACAGCGGATTTACAAATCTTAGGCGACGGTTTGATTTTCCTCAATTCTTCTATACAAAACAGAACGTCGTCAAGATTTTAACATATCCTGATTTTGAAACACTGCATTCCCCTCTCTAATGTAAGGTCATAGTTATAATTTTCTTTAGGGACCATTGCGATGAACTTGTCGTAGACGAGTAACTACATTACGACAGATAGTAATGAAGATGATGATTGTTTGCTCTTTGCAGTATTTTTTTATTTCTCGTTAGCTCAATGTCGAATAAAGTTACTTTCAATTTTGGGGTTTTATTTCTTATTTCAATCTTTACATTAACAAACATTGATAAAATCTGTATTTGCGTTTTGTTGAATAGATTGGAACATTGTCTTTTATAAACAAATAAATAAGCATTAAAAAAATAAATGAGAAGAAATTTTTAAAAATTCCTCTTCTATCATGTGATATCCTGCTGAAATTAAAGAGGCTACGTTTTAAAATCCTACAATTCTTTCTTCTAAAAGGCTCGCAAACGATTTGCCAACTGTTTTATCTTTCCGATGTATGGGAAAAAAAGCATTTTTAAATTTTCCCTTGACGATTTCTCAAAGCAAACATTTTTAGTCAGCTAATTGCTCTTTTTTCTTGGTTATACACACAAACAATTGAAGGAATCCTGCTTTCTGTCATTAATGGCAAATTCTATAATTATGACGGCGGTTACCAGCTCCTTCTTGTTGTCCTTGGTTCATCATGAACACACGCAAAAGCTTAGTTTTGCATTATTCAGCTATTGTAGACATTTTTAATTAACGAATCCAAACACATACAATCAAAACATACATTTTAGCTTAACTAAGTGAAAATATGATTCATTTAGTGTGGGTATAATAAGATTAGTTTGCAGCCTGTAAAAGGTCAGATAACTTTACACCTTTTCCTGTCATCAACAATTTTACAATGACCTTTGCACAGTGATTATTTCTCTGATGACAGATGGAACATATCTCTGAAATCCTTTCCAGTATAAAACGATAAGACTGCTGGACATTGACGTTGTCAATTTTTGTAATACTGTATAGCATTAATGTGTGTTATAAAAGTTATAAAACGAAAGATGAAAAGTGCTATTTTAATACTTTATGTATCAAATTTCATATTTGTTTTGTTACAATACACTTTTTGTGTGGCTTTTAAGCTTTCGGGAGATAAAATGGATCAGCTGGAGTGGGAAATAGAGAAACCAACTTGTAAGAGCTGCCATCCACACAACAAGGAAGCAGAAGAACTTCAGTTACAACTTTTAAAGCAAAGAATATTAAGAGAATTAGGTTTGCAGCACATACCAAAATTTGACAAGAAATATCACTATGACTCCCTTCCAGAACCTGTGCTGAAAGACTTTGACGATGTTCAGGCAGACTTTATCCCAGAGGATATGCATAACAGCCAGGCATTTGTACTGCCAAAAACAGGTATGAATCAATCTCTGGTGTTTTTGTGATTTATTTTGTAGGTTACGTTAGAAATGAAACCATAACAGTTGAGCGATTTTTGTCTTGAATTTACCCAAAGGTGGGTGCGTCAGGTATTTGTTTTCTATCCAAACATTCCAAATTTGACGTGATTTGATTTTAAGCTGCAAGTCATCGTTATTGCTGTAGAATCTCTTCACTGAAGCCTTTCTTACAAAACAAAAAAGCAATGGCAATAAATTGAAAACTTTTATCTACATTTGTGCTGTTTGGAACCCACACTTGCAAGAAAACAGAAATCCCGTCCTGGAGGAAAGATGGATAAACATAAAATTGGCTTGATGTTGGCCTCTATAGTTACAAACATCTGTGATTAACAACTGTGTACAGGGTATTAAGATTTACTTCTTCTATTCAAGAGCTTTTTTAGCTTATGGTTTTTGACTCACGGATTTTCCAATATTGTTTTTTTGCTCGTAACTTACTAAAGAAACTATATTTTCAAAACTTTGTTGTATAGTTGTCTCTAATTTTAAGATGTCATAGAATACATGATGTAACCAAGAGGTTCCGGATTCGATTCCACGAACAGTCGAAAAAGACTTGGGGGAACTTTCCACAGAAAAACCTCTGCTTGGCGTCAGGAAGGGCATCCGGGCAGTCAATTCCTGATTGCCACAAGCAAGCCCCTCTAAAGAACATCGCCTGAGCCCAGTTACTGTAGAAAAGGACGTCAAAACTAAACAAGTGAATGATTTTATCATTTTAGAATGTTTTCACTTAATTGAATGAGTCGCACCTCGTGAAGGTGAAGGATACCACTACCACAAACTTTGTTATAGTTAAGTACCGCTTGTAGTTAGAACGGTTCCGATTTACAACACCTCCCAATACGATGTACCATCCTAATTTTTTTTATGACCTCGGAGTACCAAAAATACACTGGGTACCCTATAGCTTTCGCAATTATAAGTATATCAGTATTTTTCTCTCTATCAGGAACTATTTATAGCCCGCTCATCATATTACGTTTTCAGGTATGTATGCTCTTAATCTGACATTTAACTTGCTAATAACTAAAGCCAACTTCCATCATTATTCCTTTAAAATAGCTTATCAACTGAACAAAAACCTTGTTACACGTCTTTAGATTTATACCGTGCATCCAAATAGATTGACAATACTATTATTTATAAGCTTCATCACAATTTTCAAGCAATAACAGATCCACTTCAGTGTAAGACTTCCAAAATCAAAATCGTCTCAAGGATTATCTTTGAAAGATATCTCAGAGTTTTGAAAGAAATTTCAAATCCGTCTGGTACTTTCATGCAATTTATTTATGTAGGGTAACGGAAATATGCAGTTTCTATTAGCTGCAGTGTATCAAGAGCATATTTTGTTTTAACCACAAATGATCTTCCAGAGACCATTTTGTTAATCAACAAAAAGGTGCTTGTAAAATCGGTAGAGGTATTGGATATTTACTCAAGATACTGGAATAATCTTTTCTGCAGTTGCCATTTCCTCTTTAACAAAACTTCATAAAAAGAATGATTTGAAAAAAATGTATTTTAGAAAGAAATATACCCGATTCATTTAAAAGATAAAATTTGACCTGATCCATATTAACATTTCACAAAACGCACTCCTGTGCCGGTGATATTAATCCCCCTCCCCCCTCCCGCATGAACATACATATTTCTGCACATACGCACAGTCGGGTGCGCGTGTACATGTGTGCTTGTGTGTGTGCATATGCCCTTGCCAAAATTGTTCAATGGTTTCAAATAATGTCGAGATCCGTCTCTCTGAATTTTCTTTTCAGAATAAATTCTTTGTGTTCCTGCGGCCGACAGAGGCACACTGGCGATTTAATTATGATTAAAAAGGTCGTCACAACCCTAAAAATAACTGTTCTTTCGAAATGACGCATTGTCGTCCTTGTTATCAGAGCCAGAGAAAATCATAGTTGATGATTAATTCATCATCCCACTGAGATGGTTTTGCGCAACAACAAGTGTTGTTTTGATATTTGAGCGATCACAAAAAGATATTTGAGTGCGAAATATCAAATCTGTCTGACCAAGGCAAGTTCGGAATTAGGGAGTGGCAAATAAAGCCTTGCTGTTGAAATGCAGCTTCATCATCATGATGACACAAATTAAATTTTATGATATAAACTTAAATCTGTATTTGAACGCGGAGTGAAATCTCGCTCACTTTACCCCAAATGGTCACCACAAAATATTTGGTAAAGTGGCTTCACGATTATTCGGCTGGTTTTGAACAAGACTGATTCGGAAAGGGAATCGATGACCCAAAATGCTGTCTGATTTAATTTTTGCAATTTTTTTAGTCAGAGAGAAAATAAGAATCGGATGCAATTCGGGTCGTCACAACGTTGTTAAAATTACAAAGTTGAGAAATTCATACGAAAGAAGACACATGGCAAAAAAGAAAGTGAAAAGTCAAGAGGAACCGAATTGATTGTTGTTTGTATGCAACCGGATCCCCAACTGTTAAGATGCAAACTTTTAAAGTTGAACCATTGTTGATGTTGTGGCAAGTGTAAGCCATACGGATGCATGGATGCGAGAATCGAACTGCATAATATTTTCCGTAAATGTAATAGGATGTGGAGATAGCCATTCAATTTCTCTGTTTCAAATATTCAGTGTCTATCTCCTTACTCTTATTTTTTCTTATTCAATAGGTTTTTTTGCAAGTCCTAAGTAACAGCTGAACATTGAACAAAATGCAGATAATAAAAAATTTCCCAACCCAACTCCCATGACAAATGACGGGATAATCGAGAGATAGGTCTTTAGTAACAGCCGAACACAAAACAAATTGAAGATAATTAAAAAAATCCCTATCCCTACTCCCATGAGAAATGACAGGATAATCGAGGGATAGGCCCTCAGTAACAGCCGAACAATGAACAAAATGCAAATAATGAAACAATTCCCCATTTCCACCCCCATAACAAATGACGGGATAATCGAGGGATAAGTCGTCAGTAAGAGCCAAAATTTGAACAAAATCCAGATAATCAAAAACTACCCCCACTCCTCTGAGAAATGACAGGATAATCGAGGGATAGGCTTTCAGTAACAGCCGAACATTGAACAAAATGCAAATAATGAAACAATTCCCCATTTCCACCCCCATAACAAATGACGGGATAATCGAGGGATAAGTCGTCAGTAAGAGCCAAAATTTGAACAAAATCCAGATAATCAAAAACTACCCCCACTCCTCTGAGAAATGACAGGATAATCGAGGGATAGGCTTTCAGTAACAGCCGAACATTGAACAAAATGCAAATAATGAAACAATTCCCCATTTCCACCCCCATGACAAATGACGGGATAATCGAGGGATAAGTCGTATATATAAGCTGTATAAGGTGCTCTTATTAATTAATTCATGATCATGCAAGAAATTAATTTAAAAATTAATAATAGCCTTATGTGTTAAAGTAAGTACACAAAACATCTGTAAATCTGTAATAAATCTGTAAATGCTTTACTTAAAGTTTTTACAAGAAACTACATTAATCGATAGCCAAACTAAATGTAACCCGATTTAAGGTGAATGGTGACTGCGTATGACAAAAAAGACCCATACTGAAAACAAAAATTCATTTTGTCAACGTGTTAAGTAGCTCAGAGTTTATACTGTAATTGAACTCAATATAAAAGATGTGCTTCTCTCTGTGTACAGTTTATATTTTTTCACTTAATTTGTTTGGATATGACCCAAAAGCAGTTCTCACTTAAGATTAACAAGGGTTATTTGGTTCGATTTTATAGAAGATGCGTGACAACTATGAACAGCCAGGTGATTAAGAGCTAAGCATTGTTAAAAGACCTCTCGCACACTGCACTTCAAGCATACATTTCCCCTGGCTCTTTTTGTTGTACTGTACATTTTTCAACCTACCGTATATTTTCTTATTTCTCCTTGATTTTTCGAGACTGTCATCCCAGGGATCTGGTTTCTCATCTTGTGTGTGTACACTTTAAAAGCTATGCACCGAAAAGGAGTTGGATTAACTTTTATCGTTTGATTTTGCACCCCTTTTGCAACCCTGAGGTTTTCAAATGAACCTTATGTGTACTTAACTCTCTGCATCAGGTCTGCTTAGATATCCGAACCATGCCATTGCAATGAGATCTTATCTACACTTGTGTTTGATTTCGCAAACAGCGCGTCAGAGTAGAAATACTGCATAAATACCACAGAGCTTTGGTAGTATATTACGATCCTACTTAACGCCTCTGTTGTTTTTATGCCACCGACTGGGTGAGTGCATGCACATGCACTTTTAAAAGTCTTAATTACGATTCAGATAAATTTTGACTAAACAACCTACCAAAAACAATACTAGAATAGATCATAAATGACTTGATAATAAAAAAACCTTTAAGACGTCTTAAAAACAATATATACCAACTCCTGTGTTGCTACACTCTAGCTATACCGCCTTCTAATACTTTGCTCTTCAGTTTTTATCTAAACCATTGTTTGATATTTTGGTAATGCATTGAATTTGCATTGCTCTACTGTGCCTTCCATTTGGTGGTCGCAATTCCACCTCGAGCCCAATGCAGGGAATTTGGAGCCTTTTCTTACCGCATAAATTTTAAAAAAGTAAAAAATAATGAATTAACAATTTCAAAAAAGTCCTATAAAAAAATCTGAAATTAACAAAAACTAAATCCAGCTATTTGAAAATACTGGGATTGTAGTAGTAAGCATTGCTTAAACCTTTGCATCATTACCTGACATTGTGGTAAATTTGCAATGCTTTACTGGTCATTTTATTTGGTAGTCATAATTCTATTTCTAACTCAAAACTGGGAGTCTTGGGCGTTTTTGACCCAAAAATAAAAAAAATTAGGAAATGTATTTAAATTTTTTCTAAAAATACAAAACGTAAATCCAGCGATTAGGAATACAATAATCTAAGTAACTAACATTTTCAAAAAAAAGTTATTTAACTGTTTCCTAAATTATTACAAGCAAGCAACAGTAAAAAACGATTTGTTTCTTCAATCTTCAGAGCTAGTCATAATGTTGATTTACACTTTTGACAAAATTAAAGGAACTGAGGTAAACCAATTGAACTCATTTCAACAGACTTCAAACGTGTAATTTTATTGTTCATAATATCATCAAAATAACAAAAATTCAACCAAATAAGATAACAACCCCCCTTTCCCCCAAAAACCTCCCAAAAATTCAAATTAAGATCGTCAACATAACGTAATCTTTGTGAATTATTTGAGATTTGCTTGAGCTGCATATACTCATTTCCTTTAAATTTTTTTTAAACACATTTCTGAAAAGCAAGAAAAACCACTTGATACAAAAGTAACTAATTAACCCCTAGAAACTCCAAAATTTTTATGAATGAACCAGAATTATGACTTAGCAAAGTATATCAGGGAGCTCCGGAGATGTGGGGTATATATGTGGAGTTATTCCAAGGTAAGAGTAATAACTATTTAAAGAACTAATGATAATAAATTGAGCATAACGATGTTAACCGTTTGCTTCTAACGTTTTGTTAATCTTTTTTCGTGACAAAAATAAAACCCAAGTAACAAAACATAGAATTTCTTATAAAATTAAGAAATTTGCATTGTTCATAACTGCTTAAATGCAGTTAAAAACAAAAAGGTGTTTCACTGATTAAGCCTTGACCAGATTTCTTAAGCAATATGACATGTAGTTTGACAAAGCCCCATTTTGCTTATGAACTCCATACTTCCAGTTGTGGATATGAAAAGTTAGGTTTAATAAATGTTTTTATTCATCATAGGCTGGTAAGACTTAAAGACTTATTATTTTTGCAAAATCCACATACGTTTAAAGGCAAATCAACGGTTCCATGTAAAGTGAACTGTCTTGCTATTAGGGGGCAAACGTGTGGTTCCTGGCGCCATTAAAATTGTTCAAGTGGAATAATATTTTTAGCTAAATTGCTCGTAACAAAGCTCAAGGGGGATTAAAAAGTAACTTTGCCCTGGATTTTCGATCGAAGTGTAAAATATCAAATCCCGAGGTAGAATGTACTATGCAAATACAAGATTCAAAGACAATGATACACAAATGTGCATGCCAGACGAAATCTGGCAGCAAGGAGCAGAGGGAGAGTGGCAGTTGGTTTTGATGTAGCACTCTATATGAAAAAAGTAACTTTCATTGCGAAAATGACAGTTTACCCAAGGATTTCTTTCTGCAAGTAACATATAAACTAAGGTCCGTGAAACGCTGTTATGCTGCTGTGCAAAAATTGTGATAGAGTACTTTCAACTTAATCGATCCTCAAAACTAGTGGTTTGTCATTGGATATGCATTCAAGGAAAATAGCGCAATGACTCGCTTAAAGTAATTGCCTGAAAAACTAATGTAAACGATATTTTTAGTTTCTTTATTTTAAATATATTTGTATGGAGGGGAAAAAATTTAATTTGTACAGGTTAGAAATGTAAGGAATGCACTAGTTTACGGCAGTTGACGTCATGCATGCTCATACTATGTCGTGAGACAGGATTTAAAAGTATTTTTCGCCATCGTGTCTTTCTGGATAGCATTTTGAAGTTTAAGAATTTCAAACATTTTCACCACGTGCTAAGAAAAAACTCAGAAAAATGTTGCGGCTCATGAGATGATAAAGCTCTCGCATCTTTACATCTACGTGCTAAAAAGTTATGTAATCCAGAACACAAGTTTAAAGACGTGATAAAATAAAGGTAAAAGGAACGTATCACGAACGGGTCATGTGATTGTTCCTGCACGCAATTGCCCTTCACACTGAAAAATGGAGTTAAATCAGGAAGGACGTACTATACACAGAGATACAGGAGATCGCTCATATCATGACGAACCCTTTAAGAAACACCGTTTCTTTTTTCCGACACCTCTTTAATAGAACTTAAAAGGAACCACAGCTGGAGAAACGGAACTTTGCCGACAGATCTTGAGAAGCAGGAAGTAAAATCAAACGAAATTAGCAAATGGTGTTTGACTTGCATTTACGTGATGCGAAACATAAAATGTTCTTTTCATTAGTGAGTGTGGGGAAAAGGAAAAGGTCTCCCCTTCCCAATACTATTCTATGTTTACAGTGACTATTCTGTATTACTAGGTAACTTTAGGAGTAACCCGTATTTGCACAACTCTGCTTCAGTATTACAAAAGCTTTTTTTCCCTTGCAGACTCTTTTGAGTTGCTGCAACAATGCAGGATTTTAATTCACATTTTCTCTTTCAATATCCCTTTTTCCTTTTGAAATTAAGATTTTTCTTGGCCCTGTGAGCTAATATTATGAACAATGCAAATTCCAAGAGTACCTCAGGAAGATTTTTTTTATTTCAGAGTTTTTTCCATTCCAGTAGTTGAGGCAGAAACCCTGTGGTCATTAAGCATTTTTTTGTTTCAGTCCATTCCATTATTGCGCATGGGAAATTGTTGTTTTCCAAACCTTACCTATTATCCTCAGGTGGATAAATCTTTGAAAAATTTGAAACATGGGTAGTTCAACTGAGTTTCTAACTTAAATCAAAAAGTGTTTTTTGATGCTTTTGAAAGTATAACCCACAAGCTTGTAAATAAACATGGGATCTAATTAACTATCAGGTGATTTTATGAAATTGGCTTAGACTGCCAGTGTTATTAACCCCTAAATTCTTTATACTGCTACCGTCAGGAAAAATGAGTGGGGAACTGTAAAGAAAGTAGGGTCCTTAATGGGAGATGAAGAATATGTCAACAGAAGGAATCAACTAGCAAATGTAACAATGAATAAGCCTTAGTCAGTATGGTCGAAATAGGACAAGAATCAAATTTTACAGAGCAATAGTAAATTGAGTATTGCTCTGTAGCTAGTGTAACTTGGTGTGTACCACTAAAAGTGGAAGGAAGACTAGATGCATATCATGTAGACAGCCAAGAAGAGTACAAGGAAAGAAATACCCGCCTCGGATATCAAATAAAAAGCTATATGGAAGAAGTGGTAAAGAACCAAAATCTAGTACCATGAGAAAATCCAGAAACTGTTTGGCCATATACGTACTTAAACGAGACAAGAACGTCCCTGTATGTAAAGCTATGGAGCTATACCTCACATCAACCAAAGTTAAAGGGTTCAAAGGAACAACTCTGACAAAGCTACTTAACAATGGCCTGATCATCTATCATAGTGAAAGTATTATTACAAATGAACAAAATTACTGTCGTCACATCAATTTAAATACAAAAGAGGATTTAAAAGGCATAAGAGCGATTGCACAAAATTATTTTGTATGGAGGAATTCATTAAAATGGATAAGAATGAAGATCGGAAAAACAGCGACATCTGTTGATAGAGCAGCAACATTCAATAAACAAAAAACCCCAAAACTTTAGTCTGCTATTTATCAAATAAATTAATCCACAAGTTAATTTTTTTTATTGATATATCTTGTTACTAATCTTGTTTTTCTGAAGCTTAGAGAACTTGGACGTAGTTCATGCAGTTCCTCTTGTAAATGTTATCAAACGAATGGAGAGCTAACAAGACACCAGGCTCTAAAGTAGCTGAGACCATGTAAAGGAAGGGAGGAAGCAATTAAAGAGTGTAAAATATCAAACCCTTTTTCCATAAATTATATTATCATGATAGATCTTGTTCTGAAAAACGCCCTGGAAATCCAGTTGCCAAAATTATCCAAAAAAAAGAGAAGTCATTTTACACAAAATATTCTCAAAATTTACTATTCCCTGAAAAAACAGATGCACAAATATTTTTTTTCTTGGCATTTTACATAGTTTTGTAAGAGATGCTAGAAAAATATTTCAAGCGGTTGAAAAATGCAATGTGTACAACCCTTTTATATTATCATGATAGATCTTGTTCTGAAAAACGCCCTGGAAATCCAGTTGCCAAAATTATCCAAAAAAAAGAGAAGTCATTTTACACAAAATATTCTCAAAATTTACTATTCCCTGAAAAAACAGATGCACAAATATTTTTTTTCTTGGCATTTTACATAGTTTTGTAAGAGATGCTAGAAAAATATTTCAAGCGGTTGAAAAATGCAATGTGTACAACCCTTTTATATTATCATGATAGATCTTGTTCTGAAAAACGCCCTGGAAATCCAGTTGCCAAAATTATCCAAAAAAAAGAGAAGTCATTTTACACAAAATATTCTCAAAATTTACTATTCCCTGAAAAAACAGATGCACAAATATTTTTTTTCTTGGCATTTTACATAGTTTTGTAAGAGATGCTAGAAAAATATTTCAAGCGGTTGAAAAATGCAATGTGTACAACCCTTTTAAAATATCTTACAGATATAATTTTAGCTTTCCTTGAAAAGTTATAATACAGTGGAAGTAAACACCGAAGTCTTTCTTAAATTGAAAGAAAATACCTTTACAAATGTATGATCACTTTTTATTTTGAATAATGCATCGATGTAATAATGGTGAGATTTTAGATGCTGAGATTTTAGTGAGAAAATCAAGCCAATGAAACGTCAAATGAAGGGATAAAAGCAATCATTGATAGCGTTGAACTACAAGAATTTTTTTCGGGCCTAAAATGAGTATTGACTAATTTTGGAGCCTGAATTTGAGTATAAAACTCGTTTACATCTAGGCCTAGTTTTTTACTTAAGTTGACGACAATACCATGCCTAAGGCACTAAGTCTCGCAAATGGTGGGATGGGGTAGTTTGAAGGCTTTGCTTGGTAACGAAGAAGAATGCTCCTGACAGTGTAATATAACCTCACCCTAGCACTTTTCTTAGTGACCCGGCGCTTATCCCACAATTCAAACGAAGTGTATTAACATCCTATTGTCCATACCATCCATAACATCATTTTCAACGAACAACCATTAGGTGGACTGTCAGTTGCGAGAGAAGCAATGCATCCTCGTAATAAATGGGTTACTTAACTGTGCGAGTCTACTATTATGCTGTCCAAAAGAGAAAAAGATATCGTATTTGTCGGTATTTATCACTATTTGACCGACTCTGTTGATAATTGGGCAGATTAGAACAGTACTTACGCTTAATTGTTTTGCAGAGAACAGCAGCGAACTCTGCTTTGTCTTAATGATAAAATCAAGACCTCTTATTGACTGTTAAGCCCTATTAAATAAAAATATCTCATCGAAAATTGTCATTTGCCGACAGAAGACAGACAATTGTCGACTGATGTTTTTGCCGAGGGTGACCCCCGTTGCCACGGCGCTGGTTGACGCTTTCTAATTTCTTGCTGACAAACAAAGAAAAAGATGCAGTCGTTGTAAAACCTGAATCATCCAAGCAGCAGCATGATGTTTCATGTTCTGTCGCAGCTTCACTGTTAGAATTTGGTTTTGGCACACGAGACCAGTTGTGTTGCAGAACCAGGAACTAATTATTCCACTCGTCACCAATAATCGACAGGCTTTGACAGTGTTTCACAATCCTGAAAAGTTTGTTATCATTGTGTGGATGTAACACAAACAGAGACCAATATCAAGCTTTTCAGAACAGGTTTAGCATTGTGACAAATGTTTGTTTTGCAGTGGTTAAAAGGATCCAAATCATTATTCAAATAACTCACACTTCTGTTACGTAAACAGTTAGAAAAAACGTGAGGGGAATTGGAAAAATAATATTTATTATCCTGATATTGTTAATGTTCGACGCCCAGACAACAAAGCGAAAGTTTACCAGTTCCTGTAGTGCCAGAGGCTATTTCTGGCTAGATCGAAGGATTAAACCCTGTGAATCCTTAAAAAAACGGACAGATCCATCAGCATAAAACAACCTATATATTTATACAAGGCTGTTAGCACAAAATACCTCATAAAATACTGCCAAGGAAACTAAATGACTTCGTCAGAGACTAATTACTGGCAAAAAAGCAAAGTTGAACTGTTAAGTTCACCTTTCCTTTTTTACGTCAAGTTTTCTCCTTTATTGAAAAAACTGGTCAATATGAAAATCTAGGTTTCTACTGATTTTTTTTAACAATAGAAACAACATAAAACAATAAACTATATCAATAAGAATGTCAACTACGTTATCACAAGGTTAAAAGATTTTCTCAATAAATGAGAAAGGCGTCTACCTCAATTTTTATTTTCTAGTTGGCCCCACAGGATCATTTCAGGTTTGTCATTTCTGGTCAGATTCAATATCTTATTTACTTACGTCATTTCCTTCGAGCTTCTCAAAGGAGGTGGCACAGGATCGAAGAAGATGGAGAAAATGCATTCGCTCCGACAACCCCTGATGGGAAAAGTCGACTAAAAAAGAAAAAAGAAAAAAGAATTTCCTTCGAGCTTCTCCTGTTGTCAGGACCAACCAAAGTGTTTAATTCAGCTTTTCTACTTCCCCTCACTTCAAACCGACTTCATTTGATAAGACATCCCCTTCATGTAACCCTGTATTGTTTTTGTCTTACTCGGCATAACTGTGGTCTTTCATCACAAATGTTTTCCCGAGAAAAATGTCACAGCACGTCACGACTTCAGTTAAAACGGTTTATCGTGACTTGTCAGTTGGATTCACAAGTCCTTTTTTTTACAGCAATTAACCTAGGCTGGTGCTTGAAATTTGCACAGAATCCAAGACCACATACAAAAAATTGACAAAGATGTATCCTGGCATGACAGATGTTCGGGCGTTAAGGTCAAGTCTTTAATTAAGTTGACTAGATTCTTTATTGCCAGCTACACGAAGTCAATGTTAAAAAGACACCTGTAACATGAACAGCGAACAAGAACCCCCTATTATTTACCTTCAAGCCACCAATAACATATCACCACCACAGAAATTGTTATCTGCAAAACTGGGATCAGTATTGACTTGTGTTCTGGATTACATAACTTTTAGCACGTAGATGTAAAGATGCGAGAGCTTTATCATCGTCATTACCATCACATGGATGGTTGTGAATACCAATAGTGGCATTAACGGAGTTGTTATGTTTTCATTTTAAAAGTGAATATTTTAAGATGAGACCTTCTAGGGTTTCCATCAATTCCTTCATCTTTTTCTTCTTCTTCGTTTTCTTGATAATATATTATTATTGTTGTTTTCATTCTGTTTATTATTATCATTATGATGACGATGCTCACAATCATTTTCAATTTAAATGCTATTTTTAATTGCCTACAATGAGAGCCCTGATGTAAGGAAGGGATATGACTTGTCATTTAGTCTTTGGCCTTTTAATGGCTCTGCCCGTACATAATTTTTATTGTTATTATTATCGAGTGGTTACAAACCATCCCGTGATGTATGGGTGAAAACCCCACATTCAGGGCCCAGCAACAAGCCAGGAAAGCTAAATGCTGGCACATGTACTGTAGCCACAAGAGCGAGATAAATAGAAAACCAAATCAAAATGAGAACATCACTTCAACCTTGCAAGTGCCGCCCCACAGTCAGTGAGGAAATGCACATTGTTCAAGCAGTTGTTGTTGTCTGACAGCAACTCATGACTACAGCATACCCAACTCCTAGTCCGATAACTGACAATACATAGAAAGATAACTTAGTCTTAGTACTAACCCTGGTATTGCAGCATTGAATTCAGACTGGATATTTGTTATTGCCCTGTTTGTTTGGGGGTTTTTTGTCCGCTCCGTTGTGCAGGACGTTTGCCTGATAATTTCGGGTGAACAAGCTCTTATCTTGGGCAGCAAGGATAAAGCCTTCAGTTTCCCCCTTCAGTCCGGAGCTTCGGAGCTAACACTGATGAGTTGCGAGTTCGTCAACATCAGCATGTTTAGCTCGAGCTACTAACTCTCCGTGGAGGGACTTTTCTTGCCACCGAGATTCAAGTTGTTTTAATCGAATATTTTTAGCCAATTTCTTCGTCTTTCTGGCAATTTCAGTTGGGGTTAAGTCATTGTTTTCCTGTATTTCGAGATTTAGTTAGCGAGAAAATTTTTCTGATTCTTTGATAACAGAATAAAGCTTTTTGGAATTTTTATGGAGATTGACCAATTGCAGCATCCAATCATCTGTGTTGTCTAAATACTGAGCGAGTCCAACTATGCTGGTTCTGTAAGATAATTCGAATTGAATCAAACCTCTTCCTCCTTTATTTCTGGGTACATACAATCGGTCTTTGTCAGGTTTTGGGTGGTGCATTTTATGGCAGGTAAATTGCTTTCTATTTTTTTTATCTAGTTTCATAATTTCACTCAAGTTCCAGTTGACGATATTGAAACTATAAGTAACCACCGGCATCGCAAGTGTGTTAATAGCTGTGACTCTTATTTTTTGAGTTCTGATTTTTTGAGTTCAACTCTGTGTTCATAATAGACCTGACTCTAAGAATGCATTCTTTCCTGATTTTTTCTTTCATTTTCGCGTGCTGTATGCTATCCCCTTCATTAATACCCAAGTATTTGTAAGTTCCTTCTTGATCTAGCTATTTAATTACGTCATCGTTATTAAGCACTACATTATCTGTGTTCGTCAACTTTTCCCGTTTGAATGTTGCTTTGGCGCACATGTCTAATCCAAACTCCATCCTGATGTCATCGCTAAATGCCTTTACTGTTTTAAGTAGCCCTTCAAGTTTTCCATCATTACTAGCATAAAGCTTCAGATCATCCATGTAGAAGAGGTGATCCACTTTCTTATTGTTGATCTTATATCCATATCCGGTTTCATTTAAGAGTTTAGATAAGGGCACGAGTGCCATACAAAAGAGCAAAGGAGAGAACGGGTCTCCTTGACAAATTCCACATTTAATTTGCATACCAGGAGATGACAAAACATCGTTCGAGTGAGAAAGAAGAAGATCTGTTGTCCATAATTTCATTGAGGTTTTCAAAAAGTTAATTAGAGTAGGAGACACTTTAAATAGTTCTAGACATCGCAGAATCCAAGAGTGAGGAACGTTGTCAAAGGCTTTTTTGTAATCAATCCAGGCAGTGCTTACACCTTTGTGTTTTGATTTCTAATATCATCTTATTTGTAGGCAATTGGTCGCAGGATCCTTTTTTGCAACCTTTTTGTTCGATAGGTAAGATGTTGTTGTCCTGTACGTGTGTATATGTTCTTTCTGACAGGATTGAAGTTAGGAGTTTATATGATGTTGACAAGCACGTAATAGGGCGATAGTTTTTCGGATTTTCAGTGTCATTAGTCTTCGCGAGGAAACAGGTGTATCAAAGCATAACCATTTGGGTGTTAAGTCTGGCTCGGTCATCAGTTTATTGAAATTCAAAGCCAATTTCGAATGAGTGGAGTTTAAAGTATCAAGCCAGGAGTTGGGAACTCGATCTATTCCTGGGAACTTACATTTTTGTGACTTTTTCAGTGCCTTTTTTATTTGTTCAGTAGTAATATTGTCCCATTGCTGCTCCTGGGTGTTTTGAACATCACTTTCAAGATTTTTAACCCACTCAGAATTTTCATTGTGCTCTTTTTCATTGCCCCAAATTTTATTCCAAGATTCCCAGACCTGCTTCTCTGAAGGTATTTCATCCACTGTAACCGTTGTCTTTCCGATTTCACGGTAAAACTTTTTGGCATCAGTTTCGAAGACCTTATTTTGCCTGTAAAATCTATTTCCCTTATAAAACCTATTCAATCTTTGGGCCTTAACTTGAAGTTTTTGTTTCAATTCCTCTTTAACTGCGGGTATTTGTTCTTTTCTCTCTATTCTACACTTTCTTATTACTCTTCTAGCCTTTCCAGATCTTATTTCATTATCTTGTTGCAGTTCTTCTAGTAACCCTCTTTTTCTTTATCAATTTTTCCTCGCCAGTTAGGTTTAGTTGCTTTTTTTTATTGTTTCTTTTACTTTTCGACTTAACACCACATTTTGTTTCAAGTACCTTAGCTGTTGCATATATGATATGATTTAATTCTGTAATGTCTGGGTTGATTTCTTCGCAAAATTTATTCAGTGCTATGTTTCCAAGATTGAGTATATTTGTAAATTTGTGTGTGTGTCGAATTTTCATCAGATGTTCTCTATCCTTCATTTCAGTATGTTTGATAATAGATAGTTGTTCAAGGATATCTGTTCTCATCACTAACAGTTCTTCAGGGTTAAAATCATTTTCAAGTGGTTCCGTATTTGCTATATCGTTCTCCCTACCCCTATTCTCTCCCATCTTTACATATCCTCTCCCACCTAATTCATTATAATTATCCTTAACCCCTCTAGCAGATGCACCTTCGTCAACTAACACCTCATTAACAGCTTCGAATGTGTCACTGAGTACCTTCTCTTGAATTAGCACAATTTCAATATCGATCAATTTCCTTTCGCGGATGATGTAGCTCCTAACATTAGCTAGTTTATTTGCGCCAAGATTATCATAGTTATCACTTTCACTGTTGCGTGTACACCATTTAATATATGTATCTTCAGTAATATTATTTTTGGTTTTTCGAGCGCATAGTAAAAACAGCAAAAACTTCCGTGTACTCTTCCTTAGTCCATTTTTTTCTATTTTATTTTTTATTTTTCCCAGGTGGTGATCCTGCAGGGCCGGGGCTGGAAGCTGACCCGTCCTGGTGACCATGCAGATTACGTTCGGGGGAAAAGTTTCACCGAGTAGTATATTTTTCGACCTCAGGCTGGTCTCTCCCTCAGGTACGCGTCCCTTGTTGACCCGCGCGACGGACGAGGTGGTATGATTTGTTTCTTGTTTTTATTTGACATAGAGTTCCTTTTAACCTTACTACCAAGGGGCTGGATATACCGCGCCAGTTGCCAACCTGGTATTTCGTGTCCACGCAGATTTATTATTATCATTATTATTAATTATTATTATTATTATTATTATTATTATTATTATTATTATTATTTTCATGTTTGCCATATTTTTCGGTAGATCTTCCAACCGGTGCTAACCTAAAAGCAGATAGCAACCAGCCATCAAAGGTTTTAGGTCATTTTTTCTTCTCTGCTCTCAAATTGAGACCACTTTCCTTAAAATCCTTGGAGTTCCAATAGTGCTGTTTTCTGTATTATTTCTAATCTGGCATCGCCCGTTAACTTTTCCAGGTGTTACCTACAATGTTTAGATATCGCTCCCAGTGCTCCAATTACAACATGTATAACTTTAGCCTTTCTAAGATTCCACAGTTTTGTTACCTCTTCCTTAAGATTATGGTATTTCTCTATTTTCTTGGTTTCTTTCTCCTTCACCCTTGAGTCAGCTGGGACAGCTATATCAACTATTGCAGCTTCTCTATTAATTTTGTCGACAAACACAATGTCTGATTTCCTTTCAACTACGTGCTGATCATGAAGTCCCAAAGTATCTTGAAATTTTTGTTTTCTGTGATTCCTTATGGTTTTTGGTTATACCAAGCATTTGCTCTATCTAGACCAGCTTGTCTACATAATACCCAGTGAATATATCTTGCAACATTATCATGTAGTTTATATTCTCTTTAAGCTAACTTATTACATTCACTAACAACATGCATGGCACTTTCTCCCCTCTGATTACACATCCTACACAAGGGGGATTCAGCTGTCTTATCAATGTGAAAATTCATATAATTAGACACTCCAACTTACATCCTTGTTATTCCTTATGTACTGAGTGTGGAGTCTTTTTTTCATGCCAACTTTGCACCAGTTCATTCTTTTTACCCCTTTTTAGCACAGCAGGGTCTACTGACTCTTCAACTTTCAAATGGCCTGAGCCTATTCCTAGGTACTTT
>RDPX01000047.1:5022495-5070746 GCA_003991215.1 Morbakka virulenta
TTACGTATTGGAAACCATGTCAATGAGCTGTTTTACGTAGTTAGAATTAATGCTTAATACTTGAAAACGGGCTTACACGCAGAAACCTGGCAGGAGATATCATTGGACGGAGACGTGATACCATTGCGTCACTGAGTCAACAGTTTTTATCTGCTTTAGAGGCGATTTTTCGCCCTTTGTACAGTATCAAGCCTTGACTTTTGTATATGGAAGAGGTATCTAATCCCAAATTGCGTGAAGTTAGAGGGAAATGTAGTTCTACTTGCATGATGCACGAGGACAGAGTTGAGGTGGTGACCTTTTTGACAGGTGTCACGAACCACTTTAAACAATATAATGCCCCAAAAGAAAGAAAAAGCTCATGTCGGGATCCATTGTTGTTCGTAAGACCGTTCACTTATAGCAAAAGCTAAAAGACATTTTGACTATATAAAACTTATAAAACTTTGTTTCTGGCACAAGAATAAATATTCGTATGAAGGAAGAAACAACAAATCAGGTAAATTACTTTGATGAAGCAAGTCACGCGCGTCTTCGTTTAACAGTTGTGAAATCAACTGTGGTTGCTATCATGTCGCAAATTATTACATGTTGAGATGTCTGCGTATCACTACATATACACTTTACGTTTCACTTGGGTCAATTCTCTGCATAGATATAGGATACTGACTATACTAAGAGCTAACACTATTCAGCAGAACCCACTGGTCATGCTTAAGATCGTATCTGGTAGGTTTTGGGTGTAGAACGTGGGATGTCGTTATAAAACTGGGAGTTCGAGTAAGTTTGGGGCCAGGTGTTTATTCCCAGAGATCGGAGGGCGTGTCAAATTTTTGTTTAGTAGGTGAGGAATTCATTCGAGTCACCATTATGCTAGTAACTCTAACATCAATTAAAGCAAAAATAAAAATAGAAAATGTTCAAAGATGACGATAAACTAGGACTGGGAACTAACTCCGTTTGTGCAAAGGAACCATCAAAGCACGGGGATGGAAAGAAGAAAACGAACTAACTAGATTATTTTAAGAAACAGAAATAGATTAAATATTTAAGTGTTTTTTGGCCTCGTTTTCTTTCTCATTTACTTTACAAAGGCAAGAAGTATTAATACGTTAATACATAAAATGAATGGAGATCTCTTTCCTGACAAATTTGTAAAGAATAATTGATCATCCACTTCCGTTTTACGACGTGTTTGAGTGAGATAACTTACAGGTAAAACTAAGAGAAAGGCTATTCGAGATTTTGAAAGGAAACAAGGTTTGAATAGATGCATGATATCTGTGGGTTTTGAGATTTGGTGGTAACCCGGAAATAAACATAATTATAAATTAAATTTGTAACGTTTGTTTTGAACATAAACATCCAATAAACATGAAGTTGTCAGTAACATTTGCAGCCCAGACCTTAAACAAAGGACATCCAGGGAAGCTGAAGTTTGTTTATAAAGTTTGCAAGACTGATTTTCAAATAAAATGTGTCCAGTTTCCTGGCTGCTTAGTCCATATGTCGGAGAACTTCTTCACGGAAAGAGTTTTACCTCTAGGATATTCTACAAGACTATCACAAAGAAAACGCTCTCAGTAGCAAGAGCTGACATACCCACCCAAAATTTGTATATCTGTTAACACACGCCTTTCTACAGCTTAAGAAAATGACATCACAATCAAAAGTATCCACAAAATCCTCCCACTATCAGAAATCTTGTATTGATGGAAGATGAAATTTGTAATAATGAAATAAGGCAGCTGTAATTATTTGGTAAAAAACAGCCACATATTATATTTTATCAATTGCAAAATCGCCATCAGATTTTGGTGCAAGCTGTGAACACCATTGTGAAACTGCTAGATTTACTATCAATTTTGAATTCAAAGCCTGTCCTTTGTTAGCAACAGCCTTTTGCTGTTATTGTAGAAGGTAGTGGAACTGCAACGCATTTTGGAGCCTTAATTGCAGTACTGCAATATTAACTGTAATTATCTTTTCAATGAAAAATTCAAAACAGACAAAGGAAAAATAAGGTCTATAAAAGCGATGAGAACACATCTTTCTCTTCGGATGCCTCTTACAAGTTATTTGCGTACCACTTCGTACGTATTTGCAAATTATGACTTGTGACCACACCGCAGTTCACTGAGGTTTTTTCTCTGCCATTCCTACTGTTTGATTTCAATTCTGCTACGTTGCCTGCTTACAAGAAGTAAATGGTTTTCTTCTCAGTTTTAGCAAATACTTGACTTACTACTTCATCACGTATTAGCTATCGTTAGATACATTATAGCTTCCCTAACAACGGTCTCTTGTACAATCATTGTTATAATAACAGCATGGCAGAATGTAGCAGAATATATTAAAATAAAGTAAANAGTTATTTGCGTACCACTTCGTACGTATTTGCAAATTATGACTTGTGACCACACCGCAGTTCACTGAGGTTTTTTCTCTGCCATTCCTACTGTTTGATTTCAATTCTGCTACGTTGCCTGCTTACAAGAAGTAAATGGTTTTCTTCTCAGTTTTAGCAAATACTTGACTTACTACTTCATCACGTATTAGCTATCGTTAGATACATTATAGCTTCCCTAACAACGGTCTCTTGTACAATCATTGTTATAATATCAGCATGGCAGAATGTAGCAGAATATATTAAAATAAAGTAAAGTTTAGTACTACAGGTAAGTATTATTGTATACCATACTTTAGAGTTGAAAAAGCAGAAGGGTATAAAAAGGAATATGTCCAAATTTGATTTGAATTCATCTTTCCTATTGTTATCCATTTTTGGGCTATTGCCCGGAATCAAGTGTTGTAGGTATAGTAGTACAAGAGAGCCATGTCTGGACAACAAAATGTACTCCGTTTCTGTGTGTTTTTGTGACTGCTGTGTAACAAGCTATTTTCTTGCCTTATCTTACCAAAGAAAATCTAAATGAATTTTTCCATTTTTAGATGTGACTAGAAAAAGTGAAAAGAGCATAACCTTTGAATTACCGTCAAAAATATTGAGGAAATCAATCAAGTCTGTACATGTATGGGTCAAACAATATCAACCTGCAACAGAACTCCACTTAGAAATCACAGACCAAACATCATTGAAACAATCAATATTTGGTGCAAAAATGACGTCATCTAAAAGAGGATGGCAAACTTATAACATTTCTGAACATATACTAAACTTCCTAAGCGACAAGTATCCAAAAGGAGGCTCTTCGATTTTATTATCGATTCAGAGTACATCTGCCATCCTAGAAATCTTAAATAATGGGGCAATGCCTTTTATTTCTCTCGATTTTGGAAGAAGCTTACGACGGCAGAAGAAGAATACGTGTGCAGATGAAAACAAGAAGTGTTGTCTTCGCCCATTTACGATTAATTTTCGTAATATTGGTTGGGATGATTTTATAGTACAACCGTTATCTATCGAAGCTAATGTTTGTACTGGAAGCTGTGATAGTTCTGTACCATTAACAAAAACAGGCTTCTTTCGACGTTTGAAACAACGAGTGAAATCCCATCAAGGGTTAAGCTTGTGCTGTACTGGTAAAACCTTTCAAGGTGTGTCCTTACTCTATTTTGATGAAGAGCGTGGAGAAAGAAGACTGTTCAAAAAACACGTGAAAAATTTAAAAATTCAAGAATGTTGGTGTGGATAACAATTGTTTTTCATCCCAAGACATTAAAAAGTGCAAATAAAAGAGCACGGTTGAAGTTACTTCTGAATAACAGAAGAAGCGCATAACAATCGTTTTTCGTCTCAGAACATTGCAGTGCTAAAAAAGAGCACTAAAGTTGCTTCTGAATAAAAGCAGAAGCGTAAACCATACCTTTCTGAATCGGAAATACTTGTTGATCAAGAAAGAACATGTGCCATTGAATGAAAAAATACTTCAAATAATGACATTTTTAAAATGCATAGTCAAGGAATGCCTGACAGTTGAAAGCTTAAGCTTGTTGCTTCTCAACCCCTTGTGCAAATTCTTTTGCCACGTGTAAACATGTGACATATGAGCAGAGACTCTATTGTAATCTTTCGCACGTTTTATTGATGGTTTTATTTAGATGTATGTTAAGTAAAGTGAGAACATTTAGTAGTATCTGTTGTTTTTGCTCTCCCTTTTTAGAGAAAAGTGTAGCAGCAACCATAAGTTAATAATACAAGATGCATTAACTATACACTGTACACTACTAGTTAATAATAAAAAGAGATTTTTCATGTGGAGCAGTAAATAATTATTTTGGCTTTATTAATGATGATTACTGTCAGTGTCTTACTTTCTTTCTCTGTTTAATTTGTAATTTGTAATAATTTTTTTTTGAAAAAGATTTTGATATTTTGAATGTGTAAGGTTAGGAACAGTTATTTGTTTCTAAGATAAGTGCTTCTGAATACATCCGTTGACTCTCACCAAAAGTTTATATGACAAATTTGTTCAACTGCTTGGAAGAAACTGCTTTGCCCATATTCAATCTATAGCAATTTTACCTCACCACTATCTTGTCTACTTAGGTAAAAACCTAAAAGAATATTTGACTGAAAATGATCCAAGAGTGACCATAGACCTTTTTAACTTGTACATTTATATTTCACTTTTATTTAAGAATATGACAGTTAATAGCTCTCAGGGGTGATTTAAAAAGTATTATTAGGTAAAGCCACTGAAGAAATTTAAGAGAACATTTTTAGTAAACAATTTACTATTTTGCTAAGTGTATTGGCAAGATTTATAATATTAATGGATAAGATCAGGCAGTATAGAAAACATATAAATACAAGTTGAAGCAAGCAAGAATCAAACCAGGGCAAGTGAGTTAAGTTGCTATCTCTTTTGCTGACAGAACTATCGGTGCTAAGTATTTAACAAATATATATTAGGAGTGAAAGATTAGGGTTCTAACAAGAAGAGACACGAATGTTACTGACAAGTGAAGCACGTATTTTCAGAACGTAACAAGTCTTACACAAAAACAGATTATCATAAATTTATTTCACACAGAATTCACGTCACGCAGCAGTCTCCCTGTGTCTGCCTAAATTTCAAATACGTCCTCGCCTTGAAGTATTGTATTTAACGTATTCACGCATATTATTTTATTAGGATATTTGCAAAACTCCTTTTACAATTGAATTCTTAGGTATTGAGATTGTATTTGAAACGATCAGGTGTAAGTAAACATTTTTTCCGAACTTGTTAACTGTAATTGAAAATTGTTTAATTTACTGAAAGTCATTGGTAATGTAGAATAATAGTTTTGTAAAGTAAGTTGCTTAATACAACAAAAAGATACTAATGCAGATCATCGTACTTGTAAAAAAACAACAGGCAGAAATTCAACTTCTCATAAATGAGAAGCACTTGTATCTCTACTTAATGTTGCAAAAGTAAAATTACTCAATTAAGAACCAGTAAGTGTCTTATTTGTTAATTTGGATTCTGGCTATAAGTGACATCATTGTAAAATTAAATCCAGCATGCTGTACTTTAAAGTTGCATCCTAGGTTAGAAAAACACAACAAGGATTTGTCAACTAATCGTATGTACAGTTATGCTTTAGTAACAAGAGAAAAAAAAAGAGCATGTTCTCGTAAAATAGTTGACTGTACTTTTAGTATTGTCTTAGTGCGGCTGTAAATGAATTAGCCAGTTTCTATTCTTTTAGTATTGTCTCAGTACGGAAAAAAATGAATTAGTCATTTTCTTTCAAGTGAACATTAGTAAATTTTGTTTGACGAAAGAAGAAAACAGGTATGTTACCCATTTAATTTACTATTTCTGCTTCAAGTTAAACGTTCACCGGTGATAGTGAAATAAAAATATCAACATTTTAGAAACCATACTAAAGAAAACTGCGTCCAGTATTTACTTTATTGTACCGCTTCAAAATATGCAGGGGTGGGGTGCTTATTACGATTAACAAAGAATAAAGAAATGCTTAGCAGATCTATTTAAGACATTCGTCTCGTAACCTAAAACCATGTGTGGGAACAATTGGACACCTTTTACTGCAAAACACTCGCAGTAAAAAGATTTTCTCCAAATCTTTGGTCTAAAATAAGAACTAAAAAACTAACGAAGTACAATTTTTCAAAACCTATGAATGGAAACACTATCATTAGTGAAACAGATAGCTTCTTATTCTCTCTACAAGCAGACTTAACAACATCTGATCCCTCTAAATCGTTAGAAATTAAACAATCAAGTTTTTTTAATAGTTTGATATCATATTATTAATTCTTTATTGAAATATTATGATTCATAAGGCACTGCTTGGATTTTTAGCAAAAATAGGAAGCATGAACCTAAGAATTTTTATGTCTTTGTTTCCCACTAATATACTAATATCAATAGCATTAGAAGTGTATTATGTAAGTTGGTCAAAATATGTAAATAAAAATAAAGGAATCATTTCCTCTTTTTATTATGCTTTACTTTTTCATTTTATCTAGTCTCATTCCCAGCTGCTTTTCACTATTTGAGACTGCAGTTTCCTTTTGGTATGCTACTATGCTCTCTGTTATGCTACATTGCAATATCTTACATTGATATTTCATTCCGTACTTTATTATTCTGGACTATAATGCACTGTGCGGCACTGTACTATACGTTCATTACATACTTCATTGTGTTTGGTGTACTGTATCCTATCACACCTGGGGAGACTTTATTAAACCATTCGATACGACGCTATTTTCGTCATATTTAACCAGAACTTCACTTTTCAACAATGTGGTAAAGTGCTATCTACAGTAGCGTATAATGTTGCCCTGTGTTCTAGATTATCACACTGCACCATAGTAGTAATACTTCACTCTGCTGCCAGGTAGACAATACTCTCCACTACATTACATTATTCGAAGTCCTACTTGCTTCTCTGGGATTTTCTATACTATTTCAGACTGTACAATAGACAGAATGCTCTTTTTTCAGTTTTAATGTCATTTTCCCCCAGGAATTGGGGCTCAGACTTTGGCCGTCAGAGGAACTTTGTTTTGACAGGGAGGAATTTCTTGGATGGGTGCCCTTCCTGACGGCAATCAATGCCTTTTTTTTGCAAAGTTTCAAATTCTCCTCGCCCTCTCGGGGTATCGAACCTGGAACCTCCTGTTTACTGTGTAACTGCGCTAACCATAAAGCCACGGCTCCTCTAATACTAAACTTTGTTAAACAATGATATAATATAACATTCTGTGATATGGCGTTATGCACGTTTGCACTCCTAAATAAGATGGTGGTCATAACTTTTCATTGCTAAAATAACGACAGTGACAATGGGCTCTGGTTAGTATTAGATGACATATTGAAAAATTTCACAAAAGCAAATCTAAAACAACTTTAAAAAGGGCAGTAAGTTTATGTTTAAGTTGTCAAATCTTCCGTGACAAATTTTATTCAATAACAAATATCAAGGGGTTAAAGACTGCGGCACGAGATTATTCTGACGATATTTCTGAAGGAAAAAAACGGAAGGCAAGGTCTGTCACGTGTTGAAGATACAGACTGCCTGCATCAAATGGATAGGTTGATGATAAGTTTATTTGTGTGTCTTAACAAAAAAACAGACCACACGGCAGCTGTGGCTAGACTCAGGAGAAAAGTGCTATGGCGAAATCGCCTGTCTGCTCTCAAAGTCAAATTATGTAATATTGACAGTTTATTTTCGCTGCCGTGACAGCAAGAAAAGTAGCTTTTATATCATATTCAATCATTAGAATGGAAACTGAGAGGTCCTTTAGGAGGGGTTTAAATAAATTTTAATTAGCAAATCGTAACTAGTATAGAGTGTAAACATATAAAGTGTTTCCAAGAAATTTCTTACCTAATAAAAAATCTGAAAAATTACTAGGACTAGATGACCCTCCTACTAAAACTATTTCCTTAATGTTCATCAGGTTTTAGCAAGAGAGTAGTTGTCCTGCTGGCTCGCTCGCAGGTCCTGCTACTGGGAATGATATATTACTTACAGTTATACATGATGAGGTAGGGCTTCAGCTGAGTTACGAGTGTGGCTGGATTGGTTGTCAGAATTGAGTTCAAGCTAAAACTTGGTATGGCAGTATCTGACACACCTCCTCCCACAATTCAACCACTATCATCTTTTTTCTAAATTTTCAACAGCACTCTTTTGGAATTGTGATACTGCTCTCAACCAGCATGTGATGCAAAAACCCATTTCAAATGTGACCCTTCTCCTCCCACATTTTCTCTGCCTATTTGTTTCAAATTTCAACAAATTGGTGTTGGAAATTTGATTCTTGTGCTGTCTGTACTGAAGTTCTGAGTAAAATACTGAGTTGCGCAGGGTAATAATTGTAACAAATGATTGTAATGATAATTCCGTTTATTGCGATTTGCAGGTAAAACATTAGGTACAGTAGATTGTAAATGTCAAGTTTGGTCAAGAAAATATACATAAATATATTGAAAAAAAAGTTGCCAAAAGTGGGATTCCAATCTATGCCCACACATTGGTGAACTAGTGCCTCAGACAATTCTGCCACCCTCACGTTTAGATGGGAATATTATTACTGAAATATCAAAGTTTTGTTTCATGAGCAACATGTAATTACCAATTCCAATTACTCAATAATTAGCCAATGTACATGACTATAAACACATATTTGCAAAGAAAATGTGTGCATTATCAAGACACATCTTCATGCCAATTTTTGTGCCGAAAAAATAAATATGTATCCACTATAGGTGTTCGGCTGTTTGTTAAAGAAAGGAGGTCCCATGCGATTAGTCATTAGGTATGAACTTTGAAAATTCTGAACTTTATGGACTTAAAGGAAGCCATAGATGTAAGAGTTTTAGCTCAGCTCAGAAAAAGCTTACGACTCATGACGTGATAAAACTCTTACATCTACATTAGGTATGAAGTTGCAGAGGAGGAATTTGTTTTCGTGTCGGCATTTTGAAATGTTCTGATCTTTTGTTGAGAAGTTGTTTCTAGAAGGTGTATGTTGTAATGGACATTTTTTCAGTAAGACAAAGGAGGCATCTTTTTGTGCTGTTGTTGTAGTGGGGGCTGATTTTCAGATAAACCAAAATATTTTGGGTGCTTTTCAAGATTGTTTCTTTGCTTCCCATACCAAACTGGATAGTGTTTGTATTTACTGTGGGTGAATGATAATTTATTTGGAGAGTATCTGTGTTTCCATGGCTTTCGGTTAATCCTTTGTATGCCTTTTCGATGTTAGGTGCTGTTGGTGTTCCTGTGGATGGTGTCAATGGTACTGTAGTGTTGTTGGTGACGTTTGGTGTAGTGGATTTTCCTGGAAGAGGGCATTAACTTTTTGTTCTGCCGTTGCAGGATTATTTTTTTGTTATTGTTTTGGGGTTGATGATGTTGTTATTGTGCTTTTTGATAATTTGTGACATCTTTTCTGCACATATATAGCTTAATTTTAAGGTGTTCCTGTTTAATATCTTGTGGAGTTTGCTGCAAGTGGGAAAATGTTTGTCGATGAGGCAGAGGAAACCTTTCCCGATGTTTTTTTGGACGGTTTTGCTAAAAGGAAGTGTGAACCAGATGATATTTCGATTTCTTGTGCGGTTGTGTGATTGGAGTGGTGCAAATGATAAGCATGTTGGATGTCCACTATTTTTGAGAGCAGCTTCGTACTCGGGTTTAGTGTAGTTGAATATTTCTTCATTGGATGAGTTTTCAAGTAGTCTCTTGCTGACGGATTTTGATTTTTCTTTAATAATGGTTGGGTAGTTTGAAGAAGTGTTAATGTAGAGAAGTTGATCATTTCCCTTCCTGTATGGTCGGTGTGTGGACATTGTAAGATCGAAGGTAATGTCAAGGAAGTATACTTGTTTTAGGTTCGTCTTTATGTCAATTTTTAATCCTGTGTCCCTGAAATTGTTATATATCTTTTCTTGCTTTGTCTCTTTGTATACTGTTTGTATCTCGGAGAATGATTAGGCCGTCGTCTCTGTACAGTCCACTGTCTTCCTTCCGAATTCTTTCACCTAGTTTGGACAGTATATAAATGCCGACAAGTTCGCAGACTTCTGCTCCGTCGTAGCTTCCCATTGTTGCGTCAAAGTTTCCTGTAGTTGATCGTTTTGTCCATGGTGACCCTTTGTTGAAGAGAAGGGATTTTCAGCAGTGATTTATAGTTTGGATGCTTTTGTTATCTATGTTAGTATGGGATCGTGCAAACGAAATGGCGTTGTGTTGGAGTTATTAAAGGGGCAAAGTCTTTAATGTCCAGCTGTATGAATGTGCATGATTGTTTTGATTTGATGTTGTTGAATCACTTGATGGCTGATGCCATATTTTTCCATTGGTTTACTTTTGTAACATGCCTTAATTTTGAATTTATGTCGTCTAGTATGACCTTACTAATTTTTCTTAATTCGTTTTTTGTAGGGTTTATAAGGCAGCAAGGTGATTTTGTACTTAAGTCTTCTTTGTGGTCCTTTATGGTTATGAATGATTGGGCTTTTGCAAAGATCTCTACACGGTCGTCGATTCTCAGTCGATTCCCAGTCTATATATATATATACATATTTAAATACCCGTTACTAAAATTTTCTGTTTAAGAAAATCCTATTTCACCTCCATTTTGAGTTTTTACTGTTTTTACTACCTTTGTCTCATTCTTTGCTTCGTATTTCAATTTCTTAATTTTATAAATTATGATTCGTTACCCTTTTTTGTGTTTTCCTTTAATTTCCTTAAGTCATTTTCAACACAAATACTGACAGAGAAAATTAGGATTCCGAAAAATAATAGGTAAGATAAAAGTTGCGTGAATAGGATTCTAACCAGCCCATTTCATGATCATTTGCCACACCATTTTAGTTATTAGCACGTTCCTACTTTCCAGATCAACTTTTTTATTCTTTTCCAAAAACTTGATACTACAAATTTTCCTCCAGTCTTCCATTGTTGGGTATCACATTCTAGTATACGCATTTACGGTTAAGCAACAGTGGCCCAGAGATTTTCCTTGAAGATAAAGATGTCATCCCCAGAATAGGAAGGAGTAGAGCAATTTTGAAAATAACCTTAAAGAAATGATTTCGAAATAAAACGTAAAGCAAGTCAAAAATATAATTTATATTCTGAACAGGTTGAAACCATAAATCATAAATTTCTGTGTTGTTCTGTGTAAATTTCGGATTGCCCCGGTCACTCTGATTCGTTTTCTCAAAATGTCCCGATCCATCATTGTTGCTTGCAGTACTGTAACACTTAGTTCAATGTCTTTACATAATAAATCCACATATGTTTTGCAAGGTCTTCTCCTGGACGTATGACCATGCGTTGGCTTCCAATGTAACAGGGGTGAGACTGATTCGTCTTTGCTACGGTAGCAATGTCCAGCAAATTTCATTTGTCTTTCCATTATTGTGTCGCTGGCTGCCGGTATGTTTCCATACAATTCTGCTAATGTCGGATGCTCGGTCCAAGATTTATTGAGAATCGCCCTCGACATCCTAGTTTAGATACTATCTAGCTTTCTCATTTGATCATTGAGAAGCGTCCCAGTAGTCGATCCTGGCTCGACCACGGTTCGGAAGAAGTTCCTTTTAAGGTTGTTAGCTGAGGTCGATTTCCAAATCTGTGTCAATTCATTAACTGCTTTCCAAGCTTTTGCAATGCGGATATTGATATTCTTAGCTGTTGAGGCGATCTCGCTTCCAAGGTAAGTAAAATTATTCACTTCTTTGAGCGGGATATTGTTGATTGTAGTTGCGACGCCCGCTTGGTTAAAGTTCATCAGTTCCGTCTTTTTCGCATTTACAAGGAGTCCGATAATACAGGCAACTTCCTCCAGCGATTGAAAAAGTATTTCAGCGTTACGAATTTCATCTGAAAATAGCGCCAGGGTATCAACGTAATCTGCGTCAGTTATCTTAACAGATGGATATTTTCTAATCTTGGCCTTATAAAGAGTAAAATCTAAGTCCTTATAGATGGCAACGAAAAAGCGCAAGACATAACCCAATGCTAATATGAAGAGCAGTGGAGCAAGCGTGTCCCGTTCCAACACCCCGGCAAGTATCATGAAAAGGTCTGTGTCCCCATCTGGCGACTGCACCATAGACTTAGTATTGCGACATAACATAAAAATTGCAGTAACATTTTCCGTTGGGATCCCACAGGACAGCTGTATGTCTTTCAGGTTTTCACGGTGCACTGAGTCGAATGCCTTAGAGAAGTCGACGAATGTTATAGATGCTTTAAGGTTTTTGGCTTTAACTCCATCAAGAACCCTTCTAACAGTAAGAATCTGTCCGGTGGTCGATCGATATGGCTTAACACCGTTTTGGTTGGGCCTAAGGAATTTTTCCCTTTCTGGAAGTATTTTATTCCTCAGCATAGTGTTGTAAATCTTTGCTGCGATGCAAGTTAGCGTTTTGCCTCTATAATTTTCAGGTAGTGACAGATCACCCTTTTTGGAAAGGGGAGAATACAATCTTAACCCAGATATCTATAGGATTCGTGTTGTACACTTCATTGCAAAATCGTAAAAATATATTACTGAATTTACCAGTCTTCCAAATTTCAGGGGGTAAAGTATCACGTCCAGCGGCTTTGTTATTTTTGGTTGACTTTAGGGCCTTTTCTAGTTCGTCCATAGTGAATAGTCCTTTTTTAATGGGTAGTTCGTTCTGTTTTAGTCTCAGGATAGGGTGGTCATTGATAACTGGTAATGTACCAAGTAGTGTTTCAAAGTGACTGTTCCATTTTTGCAGTCTTCCTTCTTGAATTTTGACTTTCAATTTGTAACTGGTAGATCGTTTTCTACCACAAACGTTATTAGTAATTTGCCAAGCTTTTGAGCTTTGTTGGTTGGCTACAATGACTTGAATTTCATCGATTTGGTTTTGTACGTACTTCTGTCGTTCTGCAGTGTAAAACCTGCTCTAAATCTTTACGGGCGGAAGTGTGACGTCGAAAATTGGTTCTTCATGGGTTTTTATTTTTTTCTTGAGCAAGCATCTTTTGTTGGTCTCGCATAATTTTGACTAGGTCGTTTACCCAAGGTACCCGAAACTTGCGTTTAGGCCTGGTAGAAACAATATCTGCGGTATTTTTTCGTGTACTGATATGAATGCCTCGTAAATTTTATTTGTATCAGTTGAATTATCCTCTAATGCATCGAATCGATTTTGCAGTCTCATGCTATATTGATGTTAAAGGTTGTCATTTTGAGAAAATTCCTTCCAGTCATGGTGCGTGTGATTTCGTCTTTTTCTTTGCTCTAATACGCAATCTGACTTTCGCCGATACGATTCGGTGGTCTGTATAAACATCCTCAAATGTGCTTCAACACTCACAATTATGGGCTGAATTAATCCATTTTTTGTTTAAGATGATATAATCAAGGAGAGCTTTTGCGCCGTTGGGTTATGTAAAAGACCATTTCTTTCCATCTCTCTTACGGAATCTGGTATTGAGACAGCTCAGGTTATTTTGGATTAAAAACTGTTCAAGATAATAATCATTTCTGTTATTTTGTGCATGAAAGATGAATTTGTTTTCCTCTGTGGGACCAAGTTACGCGCTCAAGCCACCGGCAATCAACAAGAAACTATGTTTTGGTACTTCACGCACAAGTGATGATAAGTCGTCAAAGAAATTAGATACTCTGTTCTCATCGGAAACATTTGTAGGACTGTAGCACGATACTATTGTTAATGTCGGATTACCGCTGAAAGTGGCAATGACTATTTGTGACAAAATTTTCTCGATGCTGATTAAAGAAGACATGGCTATAGGGCTTAGTAAGAGACCTACTCCACCCACTGAGCTATTTGACCAGATTTTCCAACATGATGCTGTTACTAGTGACCAACATGAAGGTATATTTTACTATGTCTTCATGAGAAAAGCGATGTTCCTGTAAACATATGACATCAAGTTTGTATTCAGTGGCAGAATCAATCAATTCAGAAATCTGTGACTCACTTTTTAAGGTGCGCACGTTGAATGGGGATAGAAGAAAAAATCTTTTAATCTTATTAACAATAGGATTTTCTTTTTTTTGTGATTTTGGTCAGTAGCATATTTTTCGATAGCCAGGGCCCGACCATGCACCTTGGAACGATGCGGTTTGAACGTCTCAGTAGGGAGAAGGGGGGGATCACGAGTAATCCTTTCGTTCACAATGATACACTTGGATATGCACATAGCGACTGTATTCGAGGGCAGTGGATAACTAACTGAACCAAATGGATCTTGGCCGTTGACTAAATATAGAAAGTCTTCCGCTCAACATCCCGTGAAATCTACCATTGACCTCCGAAGTTCCTCTACTTAACTTTACATCCATCATGCTGCTCCCCGTAACTCCGCCACTAACCCAGGTCAGGCAGCTGCCGAGTGCTATGCCTTGCTGAAGGGTAACCCGTGATTTTGTTCGGGACTGCTTATTTCATAGTTGCAGCTAACCTTTATAATGGGTGTTGTCTTCACCACACCACAAAACTATAGTAACTGGAGGAAAATTCCTACTTTCTTTTAGCCAATGTTTTGTAAACTCTTCTCTTCACCAAATGCATTCAGTTAATAACGTTTTTTCAAAATACGTACGCCCCTAAGTATACAAGTCTAGCATATCTATATTTCTATCCTGTACAATTAGTCATTTGCTCTGAATTTCGCCAGTTCCATTCATTTTTTTGTGGTCAACATTACGTAATTAAAATTTCTCCTGCTACAGAGAAGATACAAACTCTTTCTGCAAGTCCTCTAGCCATAGGCTGACCTAAACATCGATGAGCATTATATCACCGTTACTGTCGAGAGAGAATACAATCAGAAATTCCTCTTTTCCATATTACTACATATTGTATTATTATCTCTTTTTTCTTTAAATAGACTCCATTGCATAACCAGTCTTGATAAAAGTGTTACCTTTTTTTGTTCCATTACTTTTTATGGAACACAGCTGCTGCTGAGTTGACTTTTTAATACAAGGAAGGCGAACCAGGGACCTTAGGGTCTAGAGCTCGAAATATAGCCCCGAGTTCCTCAATGCCAACACAAAGTCCCTCTGAAGGACACCGTTTGGACCCCGATTTCTGGGAAAAAGTGACTTTGAAAATATCCCTAAAAAGCCCCAAATATAGCCCAAAATATAGTCTCAAATATAGCCTCCACAAGTACCCCAATCCCGGCCATCCAAATTATTTTTATCGCTCTCGGTCAACGAATCTAAAGCAAACATATTATATCACAACTCTTTTTTTTCTCAGTTTTGCTCATAAACCAGTTCCATCCAGGTTCGCAAGTATTTCTATGTTAACATTACACCCCTTCCCGTCCATCCCTGAGAATTAGTCAGTTGCTAAATTCCCTTTCAGCAGCTTTCCCTTCTTTTAAGCATCAACTTTAATTGCCACCCAACTAATATCCATATAAGTATTTGCACCTTTGGAAACTTTATATTTGTTTTCCTTTCTTTATTTTACCTTCGTTCTTTTTTTAGGTTTTAAGGTAACTCTTGTCAATTAGTGAAACTTTTTGCCTTGTAAGGATTAATTCCGTTAGAAGTATTTGAATCTCAAGGTGATTTAGATACCTTATCAAATATCACATTTTTACCACCATTAACCTGTTTTGTTAACTATTTGGGATAGGAATTCCCTCTTCAGTCAAGTACTGATGAGCCCACAAAGGGCGAAACAGTACTGTCTGCAGATTGAGTATAAAAATACTTAGAAATATGAAATGGAAAGATGCAAACCAGCTTCAAAATTGGGTAAAGCGAAATATAACAAAACGAATCACACGAAAGGGTCTGTCTGTCTGTCTGGATGCCATATCCTTCCAGGACTTGGGCGATCATGATCTTCCACTTATTTCGAAAAGATAAACATTGAAAAAGCTTAAATGACACGAAAGCTCTGAAGAGGGTGAAAAATATGCTGTGAAGAAATGACGTCGAGTGATTCAAAAACGTGTTCACCAATACAGAGAAAATAAAATATTCAAAAGTTATGGTCATCCAAGAAAGTATTATCGCAGATAAACAAAATACTATATCTTATTGCCACATAAGATGAAAGAAAGAATAACTAGAAAAAATGAACCAAAAAAGTATCAAACTGACATTAACTGAATTAAGATATGAAGTAGCAAGCAGGGCTAACAGCAAAACATATGCAGTTTATGATCAAAGTTTATCTAATTATTCATTTATTTCCGTCTGATATTCCTGGATTGGAACACTTCCTTTGTATATACCTGTGTTAACTGTGGTAAATAAAACAGATTCTTTCCCTTTCTGATGAGCTCATAGGTGCTTAGTTTTATTATCAGTTTTATTTATAAGTGAGTAACGTTCCACTCAAAATTACTAATTTTTAACCTTGAAGGTTATAAAATACTTAGGACTCAGGTTGTGATAGATATTTAATAAACAAACTTAATAGATAAACACTCTATTTGATTAAACATTTAAACAACACATTTTGAGTCAGTTCAGAGGAATTCTGCCGTGGCAGCTTCGGTTACCATTATGCTGGGTTCAAAACAATCATAACAAATCCGGTGAATTTACAAATGGTAGACATCAAAACAATAACAAAGTTCCCGGATTTATCACCTTCCTCCACCTTTAGTCAATTGGTCAAGTCTCATAGTCCTGTAAATACTGTGGCTGTTGTCTAATACGTGTAGGTCGAATCGGAGCATTGATTGTGACTTGTTTCGGTTGACCAGGGGAGGCGATAGCTGATGATACCGATGATGAAGGTCCTGGATCTGCGTTTGTCAGTGTGGTTGGTTCGGAAGGTGCTATGTCGGATAATGCTAAATGATCTGGCTCCGAGGACAGCTCTAGTGCGGGTAATGGTGTACTTACTGGAATTGTTGAATTCTCTGTTTGTCGAATACCGTTGTCGGATGTGATCCACATGTCGCCGTACTACCTGAAGGTCCGTCAACTCCACCTCATAGGAAACTGGTCCGTTCAGTTCTGACACAATCCCTTTCAACCATTCTGAACCTCTACCAAAATTCTCAACAAAAACCTGACTCCTAACCTTAAACTCCCTAACTGCACTCTTTCTTTGTCTCACAATTTTATCCTGTCGACTAAGTACCTTACCCCTGAAATCTGGTCTCACTAAATCCAATGCTGATCTCAACTACGTCCCATCAATAACTCAGCAGGCGATTGACCCGTGGTACTGTGTGGTGTGGTACGATATGTAAATAACCATCGGTCAAGGTGCTCCTCCACGCTATCTGCAAACGTTTTCCGAAATGCATTTTTGAAGGTTTTCGAAGCTCTTTTAGCGAGCCCACTCGTAGCTGGGTGATATGGAGATGACTTTGTGTGATGTATACCGTTTCTTTCAGCTAATGACTGAAACTCATTACTGGTAAATGCAGTGCCGTTATCTGATACTAGTGTTTGAGGAATACCATGTGTCGCGAATAGGTGTCTTAAGTGGTTAATTGTGGTAACTGAAGTTGAATCTAATGTCGGAATAAGCTCAAACCATTTCGAGTAGGCATCTACCACATTTAAAAACATTTGGTTATGGTAAGGACCAGCATAGTCAATATGAATGCGACTTCATGGGAATTCCGGGTATTCCTATGGATGAATCGGTATTTTCGAAGGTGACTTTTGATGCTTTTGACATATATCACAGTGTTTTACTATTTCTTCAATAGCGGCATCTATGCTAGGCCACCAAAAGTAGCACCGTGCAAGAGCTTTCATACGACTCGAACCTGTGTGACACTGATGCAACTGATTCAACATCTGTGCTCTGTGTTAATCTGGTATAAAAACACGACTACCATACAATAAACAATTGTCCTCCACACTTAACTCATGTTTACGACCTGCATACGGTTTAAATTCTGGTGCTACATTGTGTGGGCACTCTGTCAGTGTATACTGGATAACATTAAAGATGACTGGATCTCTTTGTGTACTTAACCGTACTTGTCTACTATTTACCGGGCTCTGGTCGAGATTCATCAGTAATATTTTCTGATAATCATTGTCTGAATCAACTTCATTAGTAAGAGGTAATGGCAAACGACTCAAAGCATCTGCGTTTCCATGTTGGAGACCAGGCTTGTACCTCAACGAATAAGTACCGCTCGCAAGAATTAATGCATATCGTTGTAATCATGCCGCAGTCATTACAGGTATTGTCTTCTCTTAGTAAACCGAGAAGTGGTTTATGGTCCGTGTGAATCGTAAAATGCTGTCCATAACAATACTGGTGGAAATTTTTAATGCCAAAAATTATGGCAAGTCCTTCTTTGTCCCTTTGACTATAATTACGTTCCACTTGATTAAGACGTCTTGAAGCAAAGGATTTTGGACGTTCTGATCCATCAGGTAATGTATGTGATAGCACGGCTCCCACTCAATAAGGAGAAGCATCACATGATAACGTCAAGGGTTTCCTCGGGTCGTAATGGACTAATAGTGCATCAGATGTCAACATTTGTTTGATACCTTCAAAGGCTTTTTCTTGCGGTATGTCCCAATACCATTTTGTCTCCTTCCGCAATAGTACATGTAAGGGTTCTAATACAGTCGCTAAGTTTGGCAGGTGTCGATGGTAATAATTTACCATCCCTATGAAGGACTTTAGATGTGAAATACTTTCTGGCTTCGGTGCCTTGTGTATTGCGTTGTGTTTACTAGGGTCTGGCGATATACCCTGTTCATCTACTTGCATGCCGAGGAATGTGACTCTTTCCATCATCAATATACATTTCTCCTTTTTAAGGTGCAGCCCGAGCTCCCGCATCATCTCGAATACTGAACGTATATTTTGCCAGTGTTCGTTATCAGTAGATCGACTAATCAACACATCATCAATTCGTACCTTAGTCGAGGGAATGTTTTTAAGGGCCTTTTTCATTTGTCGTTGGAAAAATCCCGGCGCTGGATGTACTCCTTATGTTAAACGAGTGGGTTGGAACAAACCCTGATAAGTGTTTACTGTTATAAGTCCTCTTGACGGCTCATCTAACAGCATTTGTTGATACACATGTGATAGATCCAATTTGGTGAACTTCTTCCCCCCCGGCCAAACTCGCATATATGTCTTTAGCTTTTGGAATTGGATAATTATCAAGCTAAGCGGCTTTGTTGACAGTGAGCTTGTAGTCTCCACATATGCCCACGGAACCATCAGTCTTTACAATAGGAACAATTGGAGCAGCTCAGTGAGAAACCTCTATTGGAACATAAACATTGTTCTTAACTAAACATTCCAACTCACTGTTTATCTTTTCAGTTAAGGCATATGGAACTGGTTGTGCTTTACAATATACAGGTTAGCTGTCCGGTTTCAAGTGAATATTCGCCTCCACTCCTTTCATAGTACCCAACTCTTTTCCAAAAAACTCCCCATACTCTATCAACAACTCGTCTAAAGGAACAACCCTCTCTACCGAAAATATGTTCTGCCAATTCAACTTAATTTTTGACAACCAATCCCTACCCATCAAATTAGCACGCTCGCCTGGAACTACAAACACCATATCATTTATCGATTGTCCCTCATACTCAATACTAACTTGCACGTGTCGAAGGGGTGGATCACATTACCAGAATAGGTACGGAATTTTACACTTGTGGGCTCTAGCGATAGTTGGTTTCCTGTATTTAACGAGTGAAAGCATGATTCTGTTATTACTGACAAGGATGCCCCTGTATCGACTTCCATTGATACTGTGCGTCCGTTTAATAACAAGGTTATCATAACTGAATCAGTCTGTCGAGGTTTATCTAACTTAAAGAGGGGGTATACTAATCCATTCTCTTCTTCTTCACATTCCTCAAGTTGATGAGTATTATTTGACTCATTGATTCGTTTAGTGTGTGCTTTCCCTGCTTTGCACACAGTAGCACACAGTACCCTTTCTTCTTACAATAATGACATGTAGCAAGCTTAAATATATAAGTTTCTTGGTTATGTGGTTTACCACATCGATAACATGTTTTTCCCCATGACTGGAGGCAGTTTTACTACTACTACTACTAGAAATACATTCATAGTACGGCGGTCTGAAATTTACATTTGGTCCAATTTATTGGGTAAAATAATTGCGGTGTTTTTTTGTTGACCCTGTTATATGTCCTAAACATTTTTCGCGGCTCCATGGACGTGGCTATACGAACAGCTTTTTCAAAATCTAAATCTGTTTCTGACAGCAGGCGCTGCTGTATTCGATTATTCTGTACCTCACAGACTAGTTGATCACGAATCGTGTCCTCTAGGATTACTCCTTACTCACAGAATTCAAATAGTCTGCAAAGTTCCGCGATATATGTAGCTATACTTTCATGAGCAAGTCAATTTCTTTTGTTAAATTTGGATCCCTACATGATAATAGATGTTTTAGGGTTTAAATGTTGTTTCATAACCGCTACAAGTTCTTCATATGTCTTTGTTCCTGGCTTTATCGAAGCAGTTAAATTTCTAAGAAGTTTGTATGTTCGTGATCCACAGCTGCCAAGTAATATTGAACTCTTTTCGCATCGTCAATAATATCATTAGCAATATAGAAATGTTCCATTTGTTCCATACACTCACTCCAATCATCCGATTCTGGATTAAACTCTTCCACTTTTCATAATGCGGCAGCCATTTTTCGTGGGTAAATAACTACTCGTCGCCAATATGAAATGCTAAGGACTCAGGTTGTGATAGATATTTAATAAACAAACTTAATAGATAAACACTCTATTAGATTAAACATTTAAACAACACATTTTGAGTCAGTTCAGAAGAATTCTGCCGTCGCGGCTTGGGTTACCATAATGCAGGGTTCAAAACAATCATAACAAATCCGGTGGACTTACAAATGGTAGACATCAAAACAATAACAAAGTTACCGGATATACCACAGAGGTAGTAGAAGTGTGTGGTCTAGGTTAAAAGAACAGTTTTATTAATATTGATATGTTTAATATGTTTTATATGTTTATATTATTATTATTGTTTTGACGAGTTTAAAGAATTTAAGATAGAAGCTGGACAAAGAAGCAGTGAAAGCAAACGTAGATGGAAGAACAGAAAGACGAAGATCAGCATTGTGGTCGACAGACAAACGTTAAACAAGATTTAAAAGGAATGAGCTTAAAGGAAAAGGACATGTACAATTATGTTATATGGAGGAGGAAGCCCTGTTATCTGGTATTATTTGAGTGATTGCAGACATCCTTGGTCAGTTCCTGCTTTTGTTTTATTTGTTGAGAAATTGAATTAGAATTATGTCGTCCAAGCGACCGATCCCGAAACTTGTCTGGATACTCAAGACGAAAATTATGATTATAATTTTTTAATTTCAAACAGCTTTTTACTTTCCAACACAAAAATTGGCCCGCTTTTCAAAAAAGTAGAACTTTTAAAGAAATTTTTTTTCTTAAGATCCCTGTTGGGAATACTGACCAATCTGAAATACTAAAGGTGGAAAAATTTAACGTGAGAAAAGAGGTATGTATTGCTTCCTTTTTCTAGAATATCATCTGTTCGATCGAGCTTTCCTCATTCGGCCAGGATGGGATGGGGGCTTTTGGGGACGCTAAAACTCTTTGAGAAAACAGTGCGCAACGAACAACACAACAGAGAAGCATCAGTTGACCTTGAGGTGAAAAAAGCGTCACAGGCATTGTCAACAACAGTTGTTGACTTTGTAATGAGTAGTAGCATTTGATGGATTACCAGTTGACAGCTAAATCCTGTTGATGATAATGTACGTCATCAAATGGAGCCTTATATTTAAACTTCTGTCAAGAATATGGCTCAAATGAGATGTGTAATGTGATCAGAGGGGATGAAACAGTTATACTTTTTTGCAAGAATTTTTTAATTCTGTGTTATAATAAGTTAATTCATCGAATTAATTTGGGGCCTCCAATCATCTGGTGTTAGTTAAGTGATGACATGACATCCTTGGTCAGTGCCTGCTTTTTCATAATTTGTTGAGAAATTGTACAAGCTTAAGAAATTAAAGCTGCCTGTCAAGTTACAAATATGAAACAAAGTGTAAGTTTCTGGAACACAGAAATTGCATTTAGAAAATCAATATGTAAATACCACTTTTAAGCTTCTGAGCCTTTTGACTAAGATCCAGTGTGGACCACTCGTCTCTTCGTAGTCTGGGGTACGGCAAAAGAGCCCAAACATGCAGGACAGGCAGTCTCAAGATGCTTGAGCCTTGGCTGAAGACCAGCCCAAAATGAAGGGCCTTCGCACGGAGGGTCCTGAAGAGTTGATCCGTATGTCTGGCATTTTATGGTGTCTTGTGTGCTTTCTGTCCAACTTTTTCTTGATTTGTTGCTTTCTTTCAGGTATTTCATAGATTGGAATCTCTGCAAGACAAAAATGGGTCCATTGTTAAGAAGGCTTTTCTGTAATATTCTTTAAATAAATAAAAACTTTGAATTCTAGATTCTATTAGGAACTCATACGACGGAAATACTAACGTGAATTAACTTATTTAGCGAGAGAAAAATTGTTTCATTCAAAACTTACAGCAGTATCAGATATAAACAAAGTTTAAATTGTATAATTATATTTAAAGTATAATTTACATTTACATTGTAAGACTTGAAAACCAAGCATGTAAAGCATGCATGTAAAGAGGCAAAGAGCCATTTGACCATCATAGTGTGTGCAAAGGTCATTTAATAAAACAGGTCTACAAATTTCTCTGCATCTTGAACGAATCCGACGGTTTCCTACTAAATTCCTGGCGCTTATTACGAATATCACCAAAAACCCGTTGAGTTGGCTCCTATTTTCTCAGAACGGCTACTCCCTTCCTCCCCCAAATCCCAAATCTCACAAACATGAAGAATTAGGTTTTGACAGTGAAAAGGTTTTTTTGTGATATAATTAGCTGACCAACAGAAGTGGATTAAACATATGTTATTTGAAAAACACAAGTTAAAAGTCTATTTTACCAGGTTTCAGAGTTTTCTTTTCTTGGCACTTCTCCTGTGCAATGTCCCGGTGAAACCGTTCACCGTGCTTATCGCTCTAGGCACCACAGTTATCGGGAAACTGCTCCAGATGGGAACGCATAAAATGAACATTTGGTGACATGTTGAATCCAAGTGCCTGGTAAGCCCTAAGCATATCATCTACATCTACTAGTTCCTTATAGTTTTCCGAACGATATTTTCCTAAAACTTTCTTCACGACAGCATTAAAAGAACAGCATAGAGCTCTTTCCTTCTCACAAAAAAGTTCTAGAAAAGCCATCGTCGTCCAGAATCTTTGTTGTTTGGGGACCGACAAATATATCTTCTCAAACTTTTGCATCAGAGAGATTCGGAAATTTGTCTACCTTTACGTTATACAAAGAATCCCATCTTGCTGGTCCAGTCACAAAGAAACAGAAATATTTTGTAAAGCCAAGCTGCATGCCCATCAATATTTCAATGACTCAGAAGTCTCCACAAATCTTCAATTGATTATCACAATACTTGACATAACTTAATATATCCCTGAAGGTATAGTACATTTTCTTTATTTCCGCTGAGGGTCCGAGTCGAATAGAAGGTAATAAATTTTCATTATGCAGAAGAATAACCTTGAAACTTGTCTTTAATGGATCAATGAATAATGTCTATTGTGAGGGTGATATTCAATGTTGAGAGCTCTCATCAAGCCACTCAAATCTGAACAAACTGAGAATGGCCCTCACCCCTCAAAGAACTCTTGTAGTGCCTTGTGTCTGTTCCGGAAGGTCATTATTTTAACCTCTGTCCTGGGGAGTCTACATTGTTGTAGTCTAGAACCCAAACACTTTTACCTTTGGCTTAGGTAGGACTAATTCAGTGACAATATCATTCAACTCTGTTTGGTTTATTACGTGCAGCATTGAAGAATCTTTAGCACTCAAGAGGATGATGCTTTACTGGAATCCGAAGATTGGTTGTTGACAACTTCATCTTCAGTCAGATCTGAGCGTTTATCTTAAAGGAATATTCAGTTTTGAAAATGATGAAGAACAGCTTAGTGTAAGCTAACATTCACTTCTTAATTTGGACACCAAACTCGTTTGCTTATTTAACACCATCTTTCTATTTTAAGAGACACCCAACTACCATTGACCCTTAAAAAGAAAACATCTTGCTTCTTTCGAAGCTGGCTAATCAATTTTCAATTTTCGTTATTTTAGACGAAACTAATGTCTGTTAGTAGCAGTGGGTTATGTGAGAAAAAAAAAGATTTCTGTGGCAACTTCTTTAAATGCACCTTTTCATCCCAAGAAGTGGAAAAATAGCAAAGAAATTGGATTTGCACCAAATTTCATGGTTTGCCGGGACAAAATTTAAATTTGCCCTATGAGGTTACCAATACGGAGAATTATCTGTTGGTAAGCTTAAGCACACTTTGTTGCATGAATTTTGTTTGAAATTAAATGCAATTCTGAGAGGTGTTGTCTGGGAGATTAAATGCAAGTCTGAGGTGTTGTCTTACACCATTTTGTGTGGCGCGAGGAAATTGACGAGGAGTATGAGGAAGAAAGGGCAGAGAATTAGAGGAAAGAACAAGAGCGGCAGAGGCTAGCAGAGCTGGAAGATTACTTTATCAATGATCCTGAGTTTGATGAAACATTCATGAGAAGTAGCAGGAGAGGAGCACCTGTTGAAAGGGTGGTCATGGTTGATTGTGGAATTCAGATGAACAGCAGATTGGATGATAAACCACAACTTCGAAAAAATAGAAATACAACTGACAATATCAAAGATGCTATCGCAACAGTCAGTTATTGATCAGGAATATCTGTGCCAAAGGCCTGAGTGGCTGTTCAGACTGTGTGTGAAAAACTTTACAATCATACCTATTATCTTGAACCACCCAAGCCACTTAAAACTATTAATGAAGAGGGTGAAAACATGGAGCCAGCAAGTAAATACCCACGTACTGCTGATGATTACACAAAATATAAATATGTTCTTCCTCAAGCCAAAGCTTTGAATGTTCAAGCACAAAAAAGCATTGCAACAAGAAATTGACGCCGCAACGAGTTTGATACACAAATCCAGTGAAAGTAAAGTAACACTTCATTATGACACAACTTCTCGTTCCCGCGTTGACGGTGAGTGGCCTGCACTAATTTGTAATTTCATGAGCAATGACTCAAAGATGTGTCAAATGATACGGTTGCGGCCTCTGTTTTTTGCTTTTGAAAATAGAGAACAAATTGTAAAACTCATGAGACAGAAAAAGTGTGTTGTTATGGATGTTGTTATACCAGCTCTTCTCAAACTGGTGTCCCAAGATGCAAATCCAGGGTCGTCATCACTTGCTTATGAATTTGAACTGATTTTGGAGGAAAACGGGGTTTATAAAACATACAGTTTGTAGAAAGAACGTCGGTTTACCAAACTTGGGTATTCTGCAGGATCATTGTATGATTCCATTCCGTACTTAAAAGAAGCACTTGAAAGTGATTTTATAACAGCTGCACTGAAAGCTCTTTCCAACTTTTGCTACCTTCAGAGTAACAATGCCTTTTTTGAACTGTGTTGCGAGGGCAGATCAGAGTCACTTGGTGGAAATTCTTCCAAGCTTGCACAATGACCTGAAACAAGGACAGCTCTGTTTTGATTCACTTGCCCAATTTCATGTCTCCTGGACTCATGTAAATATGGATGCACAAGTGCCAAGCAGTGAGTTTGACTTTCATTTGATCAGGTGTATTTGCGTTGAAGCAGCTAAAGTACTAGAGTTGCAGTGTTCCAGAGAATATTGAGATGAAAACCAAGACCTGAGAGCCACCGCTATCCACAAGCTAACTCCGGAACAAAGATTGAACTTGCCCACAGAAAACATGGAAGCTGAGCGAACTCTTGCCAAATTTGGAAAGATTGCACCAGAATCAGCTCAGCATTTGAATAGATTCTTCAAAGCTAAACGTATTAGAGATCACATCATGTTGGAATCAAAAGGGGAAAAAATGGTCCAGTCAACAGAAAAAGCATGCAAACAATCTATAAACTGCTTGACAGTATGGAGGCCAGTTGGACAGAGTCTCAAAAAGCTGCCCACAAACTGAAAGTAGCTGAGTCCTTGGAAAAGAAAAGACGAGCCAATGATTTGATTGATGTTCTAATAAAGCGTTCAAAGTTATATGGTGGCCCCTCAACATCGATAGAAGAACTTTCTGCAGTGATGAAACTGAATGATCAATCCTCTGGAGAAAAAAAATTCTGAGACAAGAGCAACAATACCAACGAATGACGCACAAAAANATCAGCTCAGCATTCGAATAGATTCTTCAAAGGTAAACGTATTAGAGATGACATCATGTTGGAATCAAAAGGGGAAAAAAGTGGTTCAGTCAACAGAAAAAGCATGCAAACAATCTATAAACTGCTTGACAGTATGGAGGCCAGTTGGACAGAGTCTCAAAAAGCTGCCCACAAACTGAAAGTAGCTGAGTCCTTGGAAAAGAAAAGACGAGCCAATGATTTGATTGATGTTCTAATAAAGCGTTCAAAGTTATATGGTGGCCCCTCAACATCGATAGAAGAACTTTCTGCAGTGATGAAACTGAATGATCAATCCTCTGGAGGAAAAAAATTCTGAGACAAGAGCAACAATACCAACGAATGACGCACAAAAAGGATTATCTTGACCATCCTGGACTTTATCGAATAAACTCCATGACATACGAGCAGATGTATTCAAATCTTGCGGTTCTATTAGTTGTTGATGAATTACATGAAAAAGATCCGACTGTTACCTTCAAAAGCGAGGAAGAAATATTGGATCTGCTGCAAAATGGTAACGAAATTCATGATGGAAAATCTCAATTCAACTTTCATGAGCTATTAGCTGTGGTATGGGATCATGATGTTGGGAGAGACCAGTCATTGACAATATTCAAGATGTCCGTTCAGAACAAATTTTGCCGTGTAAAATGTACGGTCAATGGGACCTTTCGCGGCAAGCTCCCATGTTCAAACTGGACAATAGCAAAGACATATGCAAATTTTTTAATGAGTTGCACTCATGAGCATCAACTCATGGTTAGTTGACATGTTTTTCATTTGCTGTTGACAATGTGTGTGATTTCTTTTTTGCCCAAAAATTATTTAATTTTGTGAGATTTTAGGAGATTTTAAAAATACCTGGCTTTTTATGGTATTTTGATTGGTTTTTATTGACAAATTGATTTCACATATGTTGTTTTTTGAACCACTCTGGTGACAGGTTTAGAATACCCAACTGACATGAAACGAATAGGGTCCAAAAGATATCAATTACTTTGTCTTGCTTCCTTTTGCTGAATTTTCAGGATTTTCCAGCATGGCTCACAATTTTGCCCGGCAAACCTTCAAATTGTAAAAAATTGTTCAAAATTGTGCTTTTTATTCATTAACATGTTTCAAACGATCAAAAGAACAAGTAGCCACATGCATCCAGAAACATTTTGAAAACTGCCCCCCCCCCCCATATAGCCAACTCCTACTATTAGTTGGGAGACCTTATTGACAAAGAAAGTTTAAAAAAAGCCAATCATGATAGTGGGTGGATATNATTACTTTTTCTTGCTTGCTTTTGCTGAATGTTCAGGATTTTCCAGCATTGCTCGCAATTTTGCCCGGCAAACCTTCAAATTTTAAAAAATTGTTCAAAATTGTGCCTTTTGTTCATTAACATGTTTCAAACGATCAAAAGAACAAGTAGCCACATCATCCAGAAACATTTTGAAAACTGCCCCCCCCCCCCCATATAGCCAACTCCTACTATTAGTTGGGAGACCTTATTGACAAAGAAAGTTTAAAAAGAGCCAATCATGATAGTGGGTGGATATAGGTAACTTGTTTAAAAAAAGCAAAATATGAAGCTGACGATGAACGAATATCACAACCTGCATGTCAAACATGAAGTGGTTGCATAGCAAATCCTTGCATGTCTGTGCATAATTATACGTGCAATCGATACCCCCAGAATACATAGAATTTTGAGCAAAATTTTATGCTTTTGCTTGGAATCGAAGCTGAGTCATATACGTAGTTGGTAGATAAGCAGCATAACTTTCGGTAACACACTCACAACAGGAAATGATGGTTATTTTAAGTTGCTAAAAATTGGTGTTTCTCAATTCATAATAAAAAGCTGGGTATATATGTAAAGAATACTCACCAAAGCTTTCCGGACAGCTAGAAACAGCTCATTATTGTGAGTTACTGGTCACATAACAGATATTAGAGATGGATATTCTAGTTGGGCTATTATTTTATATTTTTTTTTTGTAATACCTTCGGTATACATCCGGAAGTATGCCGAAAAAGCAGTTATCAATATGATTTTTCGATTCGCTCCAAATCATAGGCACTGCAAAGCCCATAGATTGTCTCTTTCCATTGGCCAACAATCGTAGTTTCGTATCACATGTGTTACAACATATTTGAAGAGCCCATGTCCTTCCTTGCTCACCAACTTTACATCCAAAGTAGAAATGACACGCTCTACAAATCAATGGCGTTGGAGAGCGTTTTTAAGCTGAAAATACTAGCTGACCACAAATATAACAGAAGTTGTCTGGCTTATTTCGGCATTCATGCGGCATGACAAAACGTTGAAGGAATTAAACATATTACTCTTTTCTGTTTCAGCACGAATTGAATTGTGCAGCAATGTTTATTTAGTAGATTACATTGAGTTCTTATAAAAAAAACCGGAAAAAAGACACAAATTGGTTTCTTCGTAAGGCTGAACAAATAAACAAACCTATGTTAATATTTCTCTGTTTTCTAAGAATAATTTTAATGCATTTTTCTCTGCAATAATACATTTTTCTTGGTTATATAAGGTGACGCTCAGAAAATTCGTCAAAGTGATTTTCTGGGGAAAATTTTTTTTTCGAGAAAAAAATTGAAAAAAAATCAAAATTCTGAAAAAATTAGAGCCAACCCAAAATTTTTGACATTAGTTTTGAAATCAGTGCCCTAAAATTATCAAAAAAGTATGTTTTTCATTCAAGATACATTTTGGTTTAAAACCTTTGTAATTCATCCATCGCCCTTCTTTACACAAAAGGAATAGTTCAAGGGTAACTCACACAATAAGGCAACACCCAGTCACAACCAGATGAATTGGTTTCTGAAAGAAAAACTGCAATCTGTAAAAAAGTTATGTTATTTAAGTGTTTTAATGTAATAGAATTCCATAAGATACATGTACCGGGTACAAAATAAGGTTTACATTTTGCATAAGACGAACAACTTTTTCAAACTTGAAAATCAAATTCGATCAAAACTGCAGATCTCTTTTTCAATTTCGTGAAAATTCCGAATCACTTTATTTCTTTCCGGACATCGCGAATTGTGTCATACCGAGACTCCCTGATTTCAGTTCCTAATCACCACGACGCTTTTGAAAACAATGTATGGTAAGTGAATCATATTATTACGTTAATTTTTGTATCAAATTGCCTTGATTCTTCGGGTTTGTTTGCTTATGCTCAAGTTGACGAAAGGTTAAGCAGCATGACACCAACAGAAACTGTCTCGGGAACAAATAAAAGTGAAGTTGGAGCGCATTTGCGCAGAGCAACAGGTGAGCTGATTTTTGTCGTTTGCATGACAAGGGGCTGTCAGTGATGGTTTGTATGACTGCGAAAGATCGCTTCTCGGCCTTTTGGCTAAGATCAAGTGTAGAGCTCTGGTCTCTCCTTGGTCGGGTCTACAGCTATAGCGCCCAACCACACAGGAGAGGTCGTCTTGAGGTGCTTGAGCTTTGGCTGATGACCAACCCAGAAGGAAAGACCTTCCTACGGAGGGTCCTGGAGGGGCGATCCGTATGTCTTGCATTTTATGGTGTCTTGCACGCTTTCTGTCCCTCTTTTTCTTGATCTGCTCCTTCCGTTCGGGTCTTTCATAGATGGATATCTGTGAAAGACAAAATGGGCCCACTGTTTACCAGGGGTTCCATCAATGAAAGACCCAGTATGACTGCGAAGAAATGGGAAACAGAGTTTAATGTCAAGTTCGAGTACAAATCATAAATCGAAAAGTTGAGAAGCTACTGTGTTTCCTCTATGCCCGTTTTATCCTAATATATAGAAAAATGTATTAATTTTTGTTTCAAAGATATATTATTTGTCTCCCTGCCCAATAAATTACAGAGCAATCAAAATACTTACTTAAACAGGTAATATTTTGTAAAAGTTCTTAATGCACTTGATACACTAATCCTCTTGGTAATTGAATCTTGAATAAGGACAGAAGTTAACCACAGAAAAACTCGAATTATGAAATTAGACGTATGAAGAGATAATTTTATTCATTCCATCTTATCATTCATTGCTTTATCAAAAGGCAAAAATTCATATTACTCACTGGACCCAACGGAAGGACAAATAATAGTTCCATCGATTACACATTTCTCCCATTTCAAGTTCCAGACATTCACTCATATTTATTTACAACTAATATTTGGAAGGGTAGGGTTAACCGTTTCTTAATTGTTTCGGTATTTTAAGGCTAAAAGTTTTCTGTCAGTGCCTTAATTTAACTTCTTGATCAACAAAAACTAATAGTCCAGCCACAGTTGTCAACTCTGCAGAAGAAACAAGAACAAGAAGTAATTTATACACTATTTGTTAGTGAAGGTAAATCACGCTTTGCATTTCTTGATATTGAGACACCAGTGTCTGCTGATGCAAACGGTATTTACAATTCCCTTGTCAAAGCTTTTAGACTTTGGTAAGTTCGTGAGCATTTGGTCGGGATTAATGTAGATGTTGCCAGTGTGAATAAGAGTGAACACACTGCCGTTACTATTCGATTAAGAGAGACTCTGCCATGATTGCTACCAGCCATTGTTTCAATCACCGTTAAGATCTTGCTGTGCAAGATTTAATTAAAGGAATAAAAGCATTCGAAGACATTGATGAGTTGTAACTCAAACTTTGTAATTGCTACCAGAAGATTCCAAATCGCCTGCGTAATGTTCATAGATTTGCTGAAAATTTTAAAAATTCTGTCCCAAAGCCAATGAAAGGTTTTGGAACACTTTGGATTAATCATAAGTAGACTGTGATGAAAATAGTTCTTGTGGACTTCGGCAGGTGTTTGGATCATCCGAATAAGATGGCAATCAAAAGCCCCGAAGTGCAGGGCTTTCTAAAGAAGGGGTCTCGTGCCCAAATAGCGTTTGAACTGGCAGTATACATAGACATCTTGTCTCCCAACCGCTGCGTTTCACTCGCTATGCAGCATAAACTACACAATCCAGTCAATCAAGAGCGAAGAATTAAAGAATTAAAACACATCATGAAAAGTCTTTCATCAGAACTCAGCAAGTTGCTTGAAGAAGGTAGTAACGTCATGACATGTTATATATTCGGTAGGGTTCAGAAGTGTTGTGCGTTTGTTAAATGTAAAATCATGGCCAACTTCGCCGAATAGCTTATTTTGTAAACTGAAAATAGACTTGATCATCGAGTTCATGTTAGAGATTGTGTAGCCCAGTGACACCAGTGCCTCAGTACAGCGGTTGCTCATGTCTGTCCTGCCAATCACTACAGCCCATTTTGTCTTTTGTTTTGGATTTAGTTGGTTTGATCTGCACGAGCTATGTACAAGTTATGTTGTTACCATTGATTACAACTAATGCAAAACATATCGTGTCGTATTTGTTTATATGTTTCTCGCTGCTGATACTTTATCATAACACTGGTTATGGTCCGAGCATACTTCCACTGTGGAAAGGTGCTCAGATAAAGTTTGCGTCGTTGAGATCACTTTGAATATTCAATGTATGTGTTCTTTTGAAGTAGTTTGTAAGTTTGAAAGGTTTATTGTGTTACCTTTTTAACACAGAGCAGAGTTATGGCTTCAGACGATAAGTTACCGTCAATCAATAAACTGAACGACTGCAATTGGCCGATATGGAAATTGTAAATGACTGCTTATTTACCTGGTAGATGGATCTGTTGTTCGCCCTGGAAATGATAGTGAAAATCAAGAGGCGTTGACTCGATTTAAAGTGCGAGAGGCAAGGATCAACTCAATTTGACTACAGACTGTAAGTACCTCAGTGACATATCATTGCAAGATCGGAATTAGTTACCCTACGTCAGAAATGGAATGAATTGGTTCAAACTTTTGACAGAGCGTCATTGTCAAACAAGTTGCAGTTTCTTTCTCAGCTACACGATTTAAAAATGAAGTCAGATCAGACTATAGATGCATATTTTAAGGATTTACAGTACATAACTGAGAGATTAGCTGCAATACATTCTGCAGTTGCTCCAGATTTTCAAATTAACGTTCTTCTTCGTGGATTATCGCCTGAATACGAAAATTCACGCATTGCTTACGTGGCAAAAGGTGAAGTCACACTGTCAGAGTTGAGGGAAGGACTACGAACAGAGGAACGAAGAATAATGGACAAAAGAGATTCATCGCCAAGTTCGTCAGTGATGTATGCTGCAAATCTCAATATTTCAAAACATAGTCGTAATAATTTTTTTTGGGTACTTGTTACAATTGTGGAGAGGAAGGCCACTTCAAACGTGATTGTCTGCACAAGTATAATGGTGAAAGTGAGTGTACTAGACGCGGAAGTAACAGGAAGAGCAATTCCAGTGACAAGCAGACTCTATCAAGGAGGAAATATCATGTAAAAATGGCTTGTGAAGAAGACAAGGATAAATATGAAGAAGACGCAGGTTTATTTACTGTTGTTTATCATGGAGGCTTACAGTGAGGTAATCAATGGATTATTGATAGTGGTGCTAGTGCACACATGACTTACGATTTTGATATTTTTAGTAGTTATAAAAAGTTTACGTCCCCAGAGCCTGTAGTTTTAGGAGATGGCAATAAGTATTTTGCAATAGGGTCTGGGACAGTTATTTGTAATGTTTATGCTAATGGTAAAAATTCAAGGGAACTTATTTTGACAAATGTGTTGTTTGTAGCTAAGTTAAATAACAATTTTTCTCAGTTAGCGCAGTAACAGCACAGGACAATTCGCTTGTATTTGGGAGCTCGTGTTGCTGGTTGTATGATCGAAAGAAAGAGCTTGTTGCTAAAGGAGAATCGAAAAGTGAGATGTTCATTCTTCGTGCAGATCCGCAGGTCAACGTCGAAAAGCAAGCAACAAACACAGCACGCACATCCAGCTGTGAGGACGAGTTGACAGCTACAATAGATTTATGGCATAGAAGATTAGGGCACTATGGTGCGGGGTGTTTAGTACATACAGTGAGAAAAGGCCTAATTCGAGGAGTTAATTTACCAAAGCGTGGTAGATTACATATGTCATTTTGTGAAGGTTGCGCACAAGCTAAATAAACTATAAAAGCCTTTAAACCCATTGGTGAGGTACGTACAAATGATATATTGGAACTTGTGCACAGTGATGTGTGTGGACCGATGTCAAGAGCATCTTATGGCGGTGCAAAGTATTTTATAACCTTCATTGACGATTATAGCTTGATTTGTCGCGTCTATTTCACGCGTACAAAGGATGACGTTTTTTTCAAAGTTTAAGGAGTATGAAGCGGAATTCGCAAATTAAACAGAGAAAAGGATCAAAGTACTACGTACAGATAAAGGTTGGGAATATACGTCTAAGCAATTTGAAGACTATTTAAAGATGAAAGGAATTGTGCGTCAAAAAACTGTACCACATTCTCCCCAAGAAAATGGCGTCGCAGGGAGACTTAACCGTACCATTAATGAAACGTCTCTTTCTCAAATTGTACATGGAAATGCACCACGTAACTTATGGGCTGAATCAGTGGGAGCTGCAGTTTATATTTGCAATCGTATGCCAATGACTACAATAGGCGTTACCGCCTGTCAAAGATTTTTCCTTCGAAAGCCAAGAGTAGACCATATACGTATTTTTGGTTGCTATGGATACGCGTTACCGGAAACAGAGCGCAGGAAGCTTATGCCAAAAGCTGAGAAATTACGATGGTTTGGTTATGGACCAAATTCTACTGGCTACAGATTATTTGATGAGCAAAACCGAAAGCTTATTATTCGACGTGATGTTCAATTTAATGAGAATGACTTTGGAAGAGAAACAGTACTTGATTGTGATCCTGTTCCAACACCAGTTCAACAAAGTTCTTCGTCAAACCATGAACAAATTGAAAGTCAGAATCTACAGCCAGCTGATATTTCAGAACCAACACCTGTAATTCGAAGGTTATTGCGTAAAACGAAAGAACCAAATCGCTTTGGTGACTGGGTTCAGGGTGATGTATTAGATGTCACAGAATTTGATGAAATTGATCTTGCAGTAGCACAGGCAGAGAGATGCCGTTATTTATTTCACATCAGTCAGGATGAGCCTAGGACAATTGATGAAGCTGTGTCAAGTAAAGAAAGTGAGAAATGGCAAGAAGCTGCAGACAAAGAATACAATTCGCTGGTGAATATGAATACATGGGAACTTGTACTGCTGCCAGAAGGACGTAAACCAATAGGCTGTCGATGGGTATTCAAACGTAAATACAAGGAGGATGGATCAATTGAGAGATATAAAGCAAATGTTTGGCGAAATTGGAGTAGAGATAGGCAAAGTGCTGATAATGCAAGATAATCAAGCTACTATTGCAATGACAAGAAATCCAATGCGCCATAAGAGATCAAAGCACATTGACATTAAATATCATTTTGTAAGCAATGAAGTAGCAACAAAAAACATCAAATTGCAATACTGTGACTCAAAGTCAATGGTAGCTGATATACTAACAAAGCCATTGCCCAGAGACTGTTTTCAGCGCCTGTCGAAAAGTATGGGACTGGTGCCTCGGGTCTGAGTGGGAGAATGTTAGAGATTGTGCAGCCCAGTGACACCAGTGCCTCAGTACAGCGGTTGCTCATGTCTGTCCTGCCAATCACTACAGCCCATTTTGTCTTTTGTTTTGGATTTAGTTAGTTTGATCTGCACGAGCTATGTACAAGTTATGTTGTTACCATTGATTACAACTAATGCAAAGCATATCGTGTCATATTTGTTTATATGTTTCTCGCTGCTGATACTTTACCATAACAGTTCCAACACTTGCTTTCTCTTACTAACTGTGATACACTAAGAATACATAGCGAATGAGTTATCAACCAATCCTTGAGCCGATGATTGCCAAAAATCGGAAATAACATTATTTGGATGTGTGATCGAAAGAATAAGCTTACCCGACGACGACTTGAGGCATGCTTATTGATAAGCGAAGAAGGGTGTGCCATCAAAAAGTTTAAACTCAACCGAGCTTTGGTACAATCACAAAGTGCGACGACTTAACTTCAAGGCCGATAAACATACCAAAAGATCCAAAGCAACCAACAATAGAATGTACGTACCCGAACTAAGTACCATGTCTAGTTCGGACTTTAAACGTAACAGTGATGGAGGCGAAAACTCAGATTTTGCATGAATACTATTATTTCAGGGATGGTTTTTAAACGAAACGTAGAAATGTTGGTTGGAATAAAACTATGGAGCAGAACGTCTGTTCAAACGAAAACAAAACTGATGAATTTGCTCCACATAAATTTCAAAAAATTCGTTCCTTTCAATGAAAATGCCGTAACGATACTCACAAATATTAGTACCAAAATCAAACCAAGTAACAAAATCAGCTGTAATTTTAAACATTACTTTTAGTCCAATACCAAAAATTTTATCATTTCGGTAATGAAACTAGGTAGCTAACGTACGCATGGCTTTAGTATATCTTCCATGTTATGGTAGTTAATGAGATTACTGGGTTACAACTGGATTATATGATACTAGAAAAAAGAAAGTGAACAATTTACAGTCTTCGTCATTTAATGATTAAAATATATCATGGGAATCAAACTTATCCTATTTATGGTTGATTATAGTGTTGGGAATTTCCTTGTGCTGCTGTAGCTACAGGCTACACAGGGAGATTACGTGGTCTGGTTTCCATCCGTGTCATCATGTTAAATCTTTTTTACAAAGGTATTTGTCTTCGGGCTCAGTAATCTTTAAAGAGTCATTCGTTTTGGAAGATATTGGTGCTTCACGGGAGGGACGTGAAGCCTTGCAAACAGCATTAGCTCTCGTTCATGGTGAGCATAAGACAGGAAAACGTAGGGTTCGCTTTGATAGCAGTTGTCAAAAAGGTTTTATCACAGCTGAAGTTGTAGGGTTAGGTTGGGTATTAAACCTATTAGAAAGAAAGATTGGGAATTAGGACGTTAGGCAGGGTAGACAAGCCAGTTGTTGGGGTTAGAGATGTTGTAGAGATAGACCTAAATTCTACAGATGGAAAGAATAGCACGAAGATAGAAGCTTTTGTTGTTGATCATATATCTGAAATTCAAAATGAACATGTAGAGCTTGTTAAGAATGATTATTTGCATTTGAAAGATATATGGTTTTCCAATGTTTGCAGGGACAAAGATGTGGTTGATGTATTAGTTGGAGCAGATTTTCTATGAAGTTTTCAGGAAGGGGATTCCATACGGGGGGAGACGTCAGACCATATTGCTATAGAAACATCGCTAGGATATGTGTTATCTGGGCCAGTGAAAGGACCACGAGTGTATATAAGGGATGCTAGTCTTAATTTTGTGTCAGATTGCTGCAACGTGCCCATGGAAAGAGTGAGTGCTTTAAATGTCTCTGAAGTAGGTTATGATAAGCCTAATTTGGATCAACAAATGAGCAAGATTTGGGACTTGGAGAAGGTTGGAGTAAGAGAAGGGAATAAGATTCATGAAGGTATCGTTGATCAGATTACCTTCAGGGGAAAGGTATTCTACTAGATTTCTCTGGAAGGTGAGGCATGGTGAATTGCCAACAAACCTAGAAACTAGTATGTCGCAATTAAGGAGCCAACTTGTTCGGTTGATGAGGGAATCCGACATGTTAAGGGAGTATGATAGAATAATTAAAGAGCAATTACAAACTGGGGCTGCAGAAGACGATGCAGATGTGAAAGTGCCCAAAATGGCTCATTGGCTTCCCCACATTGCTGTGATAACATCTCAATCAACTTCCAAAAAATTGCGGGTTGTATGCAATGCCTTATGTAAAAAGAGGAAGAAGGGTACATCCTTAATGATTGTTTGCATGTGGGACCCCCTATGACACTTTTTCTATTTGACATTTTGCTGAGGTTTCGAGGAAGTGGAGTGGCAATTGTATCGGATATACAAAAACCATTTCTTAATATAGTAGTAGACCTGGTAGACAGGGAATGTTTAAGATTCCTATAGGTCAGAAACATCCATGCAGATGAGTTATCATTTGTCACCTTTAGTTTTACCAGTGTAGTTTTTGGGGTAACCTCGGCGCTGTTTTTCCTTAATACAATTATGAGATGGCACATTGACAAACACAGTCAAATTGACCAAGAATTTGTTATTAAGCTCAAGGAGGGGTTTTACGTCGATGATCTTGTAACAGTCTGTAAGACTGAGCAAGGGGCTGCGCAACGTCATGACAAGGCTAAAGCTAGAATGCAAGGAGGAGGATTCACATTAAGAAAATGGAAAACAAACAGCAAGGATCTTGGTAAAATTTTCTGGGCCTCTGAAGGTCATTTGGAGAAAGACACCCCCTTAATTTGTAATGAAGAACAGAGCTATACAAAAAAACCCACTAGGTTCCTGTTATGAAGAAGGTGACACAAAGGTATCAGGGGTAATTTGGGATAATAATATGGACAATCTTGAAGTAGGTTTGGGGAAGATAGGTGAGTGTGCACTTGAAACTCCCCCAACTACGAGAATAGTCCTCAGCATACTTGCCCAATTTTATGATCCTATCAGTCTTGTATCCCCTGTGGCAGTTAGTGCCAAAGTACTCCTCCAGGAATTGTTTTCCCAGAAATTGGGATGGGATGACCCACTTCCTGAGAAAGAGAAAAGAAGATGGAAAGCATGGAACTAAGGATGGCAAAAAAAGTAGTAGTAGCAAGATGTTTATACCAAACTCCAGGTAGTGTTTAGTGTGTGATCAATCAAACAATCGAACATTGAAATAAACTTACAGTTGTAGTAAGGTAAAAACCCTCTTTCAACTTCGTAAGTAAACACTCCAAGTTACAAGTTTTCACTTCCCATGCGTAAGATAAGTACTCAATAATGAACTCAATACTGAACAAAATACAAAAAACCACGTCTAAAATACTGTTTGTTACAGACGTATCTGGAACATATGTATTGTTTATATTTCTGCTGACTGTGTTACTAAATTTGGTCTGTTCTGGAATTCTCTCCATTGTGTCTATTGTTCTTACTGCTGAGTCAGTAGATCATTCTCGAATGTTTATTGTGTAATGGAGATGCATCGTCATTGTTACACGCAGAATGTTCTCGATCTCTTTCTCGACTGAATCCGAGCACTAAATATAGTAACTTGTCGTCATACATTTCCGACAAGAGTTGCATGAATTTGGTGATTTCAGTCTCAAGGCATATGGTGCATGTATTTATCTGGTTTATGAAACAGATAAAAGTACTTTCAGTAGATTAATTTGTTCTAAAACAAGAGTTGCTCCTTTGAAAGGTTGAAGCATACCCAGACTTGACCTCATGTCAGCTAGAATTCTTGTCACTTTGATGAACACTGTGAAAACAGCCCCAAGTTCTTCTTTGAAAATTGATGGTATGAGATATTGGCTGGATATCATGACAGCACCAGTATTGTTGCCTGAGGATCACTATTTTACAGAATTAGTTATTGTTGATTGCCATAAGAGAGTTTTGCATGGTATGTTAAGATTAACATTGGCAGAATTCAGGTGGAGATTTTGGGTGGCAAAGGAAAGGCAGAACACTAAGAAAATAATTAGTAAGTGTGTTCTTTGGATTGGGTATGAAGGGAAGGCCTTTGCTAACTCACCAATTCCTAGCCTGCCAGAGTTTAGGGTACAAGTGGGCATTTCATTCAGCAAGAATGGGGTAGATTTTTTTTTTGCTGGGCCTCTGTATGTTAAGACCCCCAAAGAGGATGGATGGAAACATCCTTGTGTTGCTATGGCTACATAACACATAGGGAAAGTACTTGGTCTAGTTTGCATACCTGTCATCATGTTAAGTCTTTTTTACTTAGGTATTTGTCTTCGGGCTCAGTAGTGTTTTAAGAGTCATTTGTTTTGGAAGATATTGGTGCTTCACACATGCTCATCTTGCATCCATAGTCATGTAAAAAAGTAGGGTGTAGTTTCCGTAATATTATTTGTTAATTATTTTTATTCTTTTTTGGACCATAAACTTTAATACACTTCACGTTTAGCTTCTTCTTTATTGTTGTAAATTAGCTATAAACAAGAAGCATTTGTAACTAAGATTGAGTAGGCTTACAGAACAGATCGGACTCACGAGAAGTCATTGAATGATATAGGGATCGTCAAGATCGCCTTGATCGTTCCTATCAGATTGTTAATTTATCGTAACGAATGAGTAGTTTAGTAAGTTTCAGATTGTACTCATTTTATTGCATTTATCATCGGACACTTCTTTATTTTTACTCTTGGATTTATTATTACATTACATTTTCTGTGCACCTTCAATAAACACAGTCCTTTAGTAACTTGGAGTTCTTTAATCTTTTCCAATCCATTTGAATTAGTCACCATCTTTCACAATATATAAGTTGTTCCTAATCTCAATCTGAGTGATGTATTCTATAATGACTAAGAGTGAGAGGGTTAGTTGCACATTTTGGGGAGCAAGTCAGACAAAAAAAAGTACTTACAAAGCAGGCAAAATTAATTTTGAAATCCTGTTATTATGAAGCAATACTTCCCCTATCCTACAGATCCTTAAAAATATGTGTCAACCCCACTTAGACGATTAGACCTCTATTAGAAATGGAAAATGCACCACAAATGATTTAGATATTTTCGGGTTTACAACAGAGCCTCCTAGAGGAGCTTGCAGCGTCCTAAGATCCCCCGAAAAACTGCGAATCACTTGTGAATCCATATTTTGCACCCTGATACCGACCAGGAGAGGAAGAAGAAAGCGTTGCAAGAAGCCCTAAGACCATAATTTTAATCTTTAACTTTACTCAACATATTTTAGTTTTTTTATATTAACCTGTGTAACACTGACTTTTAAAACACTTTTATAACATAACAGTTCTGTTGAGGAAAAGAGTATTTATATATTTCTACTGATAAAGTTTTTTTAATAGGATTTTAAAATTTATAGCATTTTTTTAGATTTACAAATGTTAATAATTAACATGTCACAAAAGACACCAATACTGTTCCTGTGTCAGGCAAAGACTTTCGTTTGTTTTGGGGGATTTTTTCTCCTAACATTGCATTGCTATTTATCAAGTCTTCAACAATCTTTTTCCTCTTCCGATACTGGTATCCCAGTAGTCAGGGGTCAGCAGCACGTATCATCGCACGCCATCTACGTCGGTCGTTCGCGTCACGCTCGAGAAGGGTCCGTCCCTTCCGTTTCATAACATCGCTCCATCTCAACTTTTGTCTCTGCCCTATGTCCATTCTTGCTCTCTGCACTGCGCACTTATCTTCTCTCCTTACTACTTGACAAAACCATTTTAATTTTGTTTCCCTCAACTTTTCACCTATGCTTGTTATACCAGCACTTTTTCGTATCCCATCATTTGTGCATCTTTCCCTTAGCGACACTCCAAGAATTCAACTCAGCGTCCTTATCTCCGTTCGCATCAGCAGCTGCTCTTCTTTCTTCCTCAGAGCCCAGATTTCTTATCCATACATTGCTGCTGGTCGAATCATAGTTTAGTACACCTTACCTTTGACTCGTCAAGGAATTCTCTAATCGCACACCACACCTTTCACTTCTCTTTAATTGTTCCAACGTGTCTTTATTCATTCCTTCACCTCCCTCTCACAAGCTCCAGTTTCATCAAGTATAGGGCCTAGGTAGTTTAAGGACGTCACTTATTTTACCTTTTCATTATTTGCGTCCTTGATCTTCATCTCTTTGCCGCCTTTCCTGCCACATGTCATAACCTCTGTCTTTTTGTATGCTAACCTTCAATCCTTTAACTCTTCAACAATGACGAAGGCTAAATCAAGAACGAGAAGTTGAATACGAGTTCATCAAGAGTACCCTGTACCCTTATGAGAAAATTTTTCCTTGAACAATGACTTTCTCATAAGTGATATTAGAGCATTCAATTGAACTACATAACAATATACTGTAGAGAAACATTTTCATTTATGTGACAAGGGCACTTAAAATGAATTATGCACTTCAGGCCCAATATTTGTTTCCCAAAAATAGTTAGATCAATGATAATTTAATACAATAATTAAATAAAGACTTTAATATAGTTTAAGACTTTAATATAATTTTTGCTTGTTAATATGGCCAAAGAACAATTGAAAGAAAGCTTTATTCGTAATATTTAAGTTTCAAACAATAGTTTTGTATCCGATNGGTAAAACTTACAATGAACTTTTTTCTTTGTGATCTACGTTCTGTACCCTTATGAGAAAATTTTTCCTTGAACAATGACTTTCTCATAAGTGATATTAGAGCATTCAATTGAACTACATAACAATATACTGTAGAGAAACATTTTCATTTATGTGACAAGGGCACTTAAAATGAATTATGCACTTCAGGCCCAATATTTGTTTCCCAAAAATAGTTAGATCAATGATAATTTAATACAATAATTAAATAAAGACTTTAATATAGTTTAAGACTTTAATATAATTTTTGCTTGTTAATATGGCCAAAGAACAATTGAAAGAAAGCTTTATTCGTAATATTTAAGTTTCAAACAATAGTTTTGTATCCGATGAAATTCAGTATAGGTTGCAAATGTTACCGTGCAGTGTTGTCCAACTCTCATCAGGTTGCATCCTATGTCAGACAATGCTGCAGTTTTAGCAGCGCCGTTTAGATATATTCTCACGATCCTTCAGTTTCAAGTTAACATCGTAACTAAAAATATCGACACTGGAAATTTGAAAAGTGAATGCAAACCTTTTACAAATTTAATCCTTGAATATTGCAAAGCCAAAGAAATCCACGACGTTGGAGATATTTACCAATATTTGCTACAGAATTACCCATCAGCTGCTTCATTATTTATACTGATCTCTAAAGTCCCTGTCACATGCGACTATGAATCAGCAAGAGTTGAATGCCTCTTTTCTTCTATGGCAAACGTTGAGTGGCTACCAAAGCCTCGTAGATTGCGTTTCTAATTTTTGTATTTAGTTGGTTCTGGGGTTTTTTCTTGTTCTACTTGTTCTGTTGTAGTTGTTTTGTTCCTATCTCAGGTAAATGTTATTTTCCATGCTAGATTTATTGCAAAGAAAAAGCTCAATTTTTCGTGAGGTACCTCTTTCCTGTATAAACTTCTTGGTCCAAAGGTGGGGGGAAAGGCAGATTTTGTCCCTCAATGTTCCTAGCTACGCGCTTGCTTCGCTAGGTTTTCTGCAATTTGTTTCTTCAATCCCTAAAGAAATAACATCTCTCTTTACCATGGCTTCCAACTCCACCTCAGGCCCATCTTCTTACATCTGACGCAGTTATCAGACTAACAAAGACCCCCTTTGGTTGCAACATATTTGTTTTCATCAGGATTGATCTTGTAAGCACCTAATCATGTTATTTGTATCGGTGATGAGCTACAAACGTTTGTTTCATCCTCTCTGGTTGCAACGTTCTGGATATTAATGAACGAGATTAGTTTTTACCACAAATGGTCCTTTCAATAACTATACTGAGCATGACATATAGTCAGCTATGATCATTTTATGAAATTTTACTAATGCTGTAAGCCTATATGATTTGTTATTGTTTTATTTACACTAACTGTTTGGTATCTAAAGTGTAGTTGGATATCTGAAGTCATAGTTATAATTTTTGTTGAAAAAACATCTCCCTTTTAACTTTTCTTAAAAAAATTTTTATCAGTACCACATGTACATTCTATTGTTTTTTAATTCAATGTTCTGTATCCAATATTTGTTATTTAGGAAAACTAGTTTTTAATGGCATTATGTTTTTCAAAAAGTATCTTTCTTTTAGACTTTTGTTGACACCATTTTTGGTGCTTTCTTATTACGTCTTATTTATTGAAATACGAACAGCCGAGTACAATAATGTAACAGTTGGACATCGAAGAGTACTAATGGCGCCACATTTCGTCATTTCCTTGCTTTTGGAAATAATTTTACAGCGTTAATCGAGTTACTAGTAGCAACGAGTATGGCAGGGGCCAAAATAGAGTTTAATTGACATTTGCTGTGGTCTGCTTCTCATACTTTTAAGCGACGGTATAAGTTGAAGGGAAAGATACCAGGTGACTGCAGTAACAACACCTTTCATGCCCACATAAATGTGCACAACATTCCTTTCTTTGATTTAAAATCCAAGATGATCAAAACCTACGTATAAACGATTAGTAGTACTAAACTTAAACGTAGATATTAAAATAACCCTTCCTTTATCTATGAAGGATGTCTTGCCTGTCAAAAATTTATGTATGGTTGTGTATGAGTTTAAGTGGCTGTATGATACAAGGTACGTAGGCCGTACATCCTTAAGGCTGATAGATAGAATAAAACAAAACGTGCCTCACAATTTTAAAGAAAAATCCTGTGTTTGTTCGAATTCATCCGAAAATAGATGCAAGGGTACAAGCAAAATTGTGAATTCTGATTCGGCATTAGCATAGTACTTGCTGCTAAATTGGGAGTGCAGTGAAAATTTTGAAAAAAATCATTTCAAAATAATTGGACGAGCTGAGTCTACCTATCATTTAGGAATATTAAAGATAATTCATTTTCAATTTTCACCACCTCCTCTTTGCAAACAAAAAGAATTTTCTTATGGTTTGCAATTGTGTTAGACAGCCGGTCATCAAAAGTGACAGGCTTTCCTCAACATATAACACAAAAAGGTGTCGCGCTTTCCCCAGCCTATTACAAAATATTGGTGGGCTTTTTCAGTATTGAATAAAAAACACACTTGCTTTCATCTTTCTTGTTCAGGCGCCTTTGGTCCAGTCAAGTACCAGAAAAATAACTATCGACCAAAATGAACGTTATTTTAATAGGGATTTTTAAAATCATCATAATAAAACCGAAACTTGTGGATAACGCTGTTTCTTCATAAAAAATGTGTCTGATCAGGCGATAAGTAACTCATCGATAAACTTATTTCAGTGTTTGTTCCTGCAAATCGAACGCTCATTTCCTATTCAAAAATTTGGTTAGGTTAACGACAGTACCCCTTAATCTGCAAGCATCATCATTTTCAGTGCTTGCAACAGGTATTGGTGTATCTATCACAAAATCATTAAATCGAGATGGTAGGCCTGTGTCTCTTTGAGATCACCTCTCTTTTCCATATATTCCTTCCAAAGTTTGAAAATCCGCTGAAATCTTTTGTAAAGAGTATATATTACGCATATTAAGAATATTTATACAATCTTCATTTATTACCTTCAAAATATTTACCGTATCATTAGTGGAAGACTGGGACATGTGACTAAAAGTTTTTGCTGTTCCAAAAATTCGTTTATAAATTCGTTCAATAAATTGAAAAATAATTTACAAGCTTGATAGTATAATCCACTGCAAATGACTTTATGCTCACTTTTAACCCATTTTGCTGTCCTTCACTACTTTACACAATCAATTATTTGCTTCATTTCACTGCTTATTATCTCGCCACAATTAAAGTGATCTGCCCAACTTGTATCTAAAAGTCCCTTCAGTTTAAGTCCCTCGAACGTTTCTCTAACATCTTTTAACTTTATGCAGTGATACAAGCTCTTGACAAGTGTGTAATGGTCTCCAAGCCTCTTGAATGTTATTTATAATTTAATTAACAACAAAGTACAACTTGTGACAATATCAATGAACGTGTAAGATTGAACGACCACCTTTTCTGATAGGAGTTTCTGCAAGTCGCCTTTCTCACCACTCATTAGAATTGACCAACCGAGCATTGGGAAAAAATGCTTTCAAAATCTAGGTTATTATCTTTTAGGAATGTATACAATAACTCTAGCAATCCTTATGCTGATATGTCGTCTTTTGCTTCAGCCAATTACTTTTGAATGATATAACGCATAACAATCCTTTCTATTTCACGCAGAGAATTGTCACAACTTTTATCTGTAAAAACTGTAAGATATTCCGCTTCTTCTATATATTTACTAATTTTTTATTTCAAAATCTGTTGTGAAATTCATTGACTTCGTTTTGGATAAGTGGAGAGGAATACTTTGCATTTTCTGGACGTTGTTCGGTGATTTTTTTAAGCTCTGGATGAAAATTAAAAATTAAAAAGTATTAAGGTACGCCCCACCACCATAACCTTCTGAGCTGAAATCAGAGTTCTCTTTATCTTCACGGAAGGTTAGTCCACTAACGACAAGATATCGGATGGTATAAAAAATTGTTTCCAACCAACTTCTTTGCTCAGTTGTTCTTGCAAGCACCAAAGTATTTACAGATAAACCACTGTTCCTTCGAAAGCTGTATTGCATTTGTATGAGATTTTTGGAAGGGTATATTGGACAAATCCTTTTGTTTTTCTTCAGCCTGACGATGAGCGAAGCATTTTTTGAAACGTAGCTCAGAAAAAAACCATACGACTCATGAAATGATAAGGCTCCTGCATCTATAGTACTTTCTTTCTTAAGTTGTATTCAAGTTATCGCACATGTGTTACGCTGTGTTGCAAAATAATCTTAACAATGTTTTTTACATCGCAATTGAAATACTTCAACTTCACAGGATTGCATTTTTTCCAGCCACCTTTAACGTCTCATCCTTTTATACCATCGATATTTCATTTTTTGGATTTCTCTCTCATTATAGCATCACTTGGACAGTTGCTTTACACTGTCATTCAATAAAAATTTCGTACTATGCCAATTTAATTTGCAAGGTTTCTTCTCGACATATCCCTTGCCAAACGGTAGGACATATTGGAAATTGATAATACTATCATTAAACCACCCAAATACAGAAATAAAAAATTGGGGGAAAATGGGTCAAAATAACAAATTTCTCCACAACTCATCAGACAGACAAAATACCATCCCCAGAGATACCTCTCACTGAAAAAATGATCTAATGCCGCTACCAACAGCCCACTTTTTGGCAAAGGCCAGTGTTGACTCCAGGATAGCTGTAAACAACCTGACTTGTGCAGTGAGCTAGTTGAAAGCTTATAATTATTTAGGAGGTCCAATGCTTTCATTAGCATGTGCCTCTTGCTGGAACATGGTTTTACTTAAACTCTTGTTTAATTTCAATCTGTTGTTATAGGCCTTCAACTTTAAACCAGATACAATGAAACATTACGTAAATAATGGCTCTACTTTATCCAAATGGATAATAGAAAGAAAAGCAAAGTATCAATAAGTGACTGTTTCAGATGGTTAAAAATAGAGCACATTGCCATTTCATGACCATCTTTGTCCTTGGATATGCCAACTGGAAGCGGAACTACCCAGCAAAATCGCCTTTAAATTAAACTAACTAACATGTGTCAAAGGCTGACAGATAATTTTTATATTTTGTGGTTGTCTGCAAAATTGGTTGGTACGTCATATGTGTTTGTGACATGGACCTTTATCTTCTGCCGCTGGCTGTAACGTGACGCCGGCGTCTCTGGAAAGTTTTAAAATGTGGAATATTCATTTCAAAGGTTTTTTCAATAATCCAGATGCATACAGTTTTTTCTTCCAAGCACGTACTATTAAATATGACGTAATCACAAGGTCAACAGTGGGAACTGAAAAGCTATGGAAACGTGCACTTGATAAAGGTGAAGTAAAATTTAGTTAGCGGGAAAACTTCGGTCTTGAAGATCATTGTAAATGTATTAAATGTCTTAGCTCTGAGAAGTCGGGTTATTCCGCAACAGTTCAATCTTTTAAAGGCTGAGTTTGTTGCAGTTTTCCCAAATAGATAAAATCTAATACTCGTTTAATAACATTGTGAGAGGTCATTTGAAAATGATTTTCTGTTTTCAATGGGAAGGATGGCACACTTCTGTGTGGTTACTCTTTCTTATTTGTTGTATTGGTGATGACAATGTGCGAATGAATGTATTCAGTTGTGAAAATACTGTAACTGATGACCTAGAGGGATATAAAACCGTGCTTCTTTACACGTTTTTATAGTATCAGAGAATTACAGCACAATAAAAAAAATCATGTGTGAATCTCAACCTAATTTTTAAAGAATACAACGACGGCCAAGGATTTTTTTAAACTGCCTGATAAACAATGAAAAATTAAGCAGGAAACAGGAATGGTTTATCTAATGACCTGGTTTGATTTACATTAAGGTTTATACAGTTTATTACTTATGGTGTAATTCATCTAGATTCGATTCAAACAATTTAAGGCGTGCAGATGACAAAGGATATTTTGTAATGCAAAATATGGTTCCATTTAATGCCACTTAGTGTCATTGCAAGTCAAAAGTTTGCTCTTTCAAACTTTAAAAGTCTTTGTCAACACTGAACCAAGAAAAGCAAACCAAAATTGAGTGAAAAGCTTAAGGAACTAAATGGTTTTTATAAAAAGTGACTCTATTATAGAAATACCAGTAAAATTCAGGGAACTGGAAACGAAACACTTTTACTACTGAATAAGAAATTGTTTAAAAACATTTGAATTTTGGATTGACATCAAATTTACTTTACCAAAACGATTAGCGAGTATCGATTTACATTTAAAGGTAACAGTGAAGACTTAATAAGATCTGGGGACATACATTGCACTTAATGTTATGCTAAATTTCTATCTTTTGTTGATTCGGAGATTTTTTGGTAATTTTCTCCTAAAAAGTATTTTATCATTAAAAAACGATTTTTTAACATGCAATTAAAAACATTTGAAAATCGTTTATTGATGAAAAAATCTGGTTTTGAAAATAAGGGAACCGTTAATGGTGAATTAGTGAAACATGAAGGATGATATACTAACTCTCATCAAGAAAAAAAGGCTTACTTGGTTCGGACATGTGAATCGAAGAGGAGATGGTAGCTTTGTGAAAAGAGCATTCAAAGAAGATTTTGAAGGAAAAAGAAGTAGAGGGAGACCAAAAAAGCGTTGGGCAGACCAAATCCGAGATGATCTCAGAATTCCGATCCTGACTGCTGAACGCAAGGCGAAAGATCGTGCCACCTGGAAGGAATATGTAAAGAAAGAATGTGCAAAGACCCAAGGAGGGTTACGCAATTAAGTCAAGTAAGTAAGTAAGTCAAAGATAGAGGAACGAGCAATGCCACTTTTGTTTAGCGGATGTTAGGAGAGCGTGCCATCAAACACCAG
>RDPX01000047.1:5076414-5110292 GCA_003991215.1 Morbakka virulenta
TCTCCAAAACTCTCTACACTCTTCAGCTTCTGATACACCTTCATTGCATCTTACCACGCCGTCAATTTTCTCATACAACTTATTTTGGTTTGACTGAAATAATCTATTTTGAACCAACTTATTGTGCCTTTCGTTGTATCTTTTAATCTTTGCAGACACTGCGATGATTAGTTGCTTCAACTCCCCTGCTACCACCGTAATGCCCTTTTTTGAGATGTTGTACTTTTTCTCCAGCCTTGTTGCTTATTGATTTTTCATTTTCCTTGTTTGATCCTGTCAATTCTACTGAGGTCTTTTCTCAATGACGCTACTTGATCACATGATCTTTTCTTCCACCATAACTCTTTTTGCTTCTTCTCCTTTCATTTAACTCCGAGTTCCTCCTGTACAACAACTGCAGCTCCTAGAATCAATCTATTTGTCTCAGTTATATCGTCTGTATGGATATATTGTAATGCGCTATTAACCTTCTTCACCTTCTCTTTTGGGTTGTTTCCACGGCGATCTTTAACTAACAGGCCTAACAGACATGCGCCTGGAGGCATAAGCTGGAGGCGGGAAATTTGCTTAGTTAGTTGCGAAGTTATGGTAGAAAATGGCGGTCGTGCTCACGTACATGTTGTGATAGTTTGATATTTGGTTGTGGTTCTGGCTGGAAACTGAAATAAAAGTATTTATTGAAATCTTGGAGAAATTCTTGTTTACTTTATCTTTTGTTTACGATGCCATGTAAATGCTGTGTCACTAATTGCAATGGAAATTTTGATAAAGAAAACAAAGTCAAAGTCTATCGTTTACCCAGAGAGAAGGATGATCGTGAAAGATGGATCAAAGGTATTCCCCGATCAAATCTACCTGATAATCGTAACACAGTTGTCTGTGAGAGACATTTTCTTGAGAACCTTCCCAGTATAATAGTTTTTGGGAAAAAAAGACCTCGTGATCCTCCTTCTGTGTTTACACGTGTGAAACCTTGGTTGATTCCTACACCTGCTCCTTCAAAAAGAAAGTATTTCTGAAGCAAAGTATGTTCTTGGAACAAAGGTACGTAATCAAAAGCCTGACGAAATTGATTCGTTTCTCTCTTGTGATGTAATTTCCTCATTCGAAGAATTATGCTCCAAGACATCAGATAGGAAGGAATATTTTGGTGACTATATTTCGTTTACTGGTAAAGATTTGGACTACTTGATTATTCAATCAAAGGACTTTCAAGAAAAGACTGGAGTTCCATGTTTTTTATTTAAAATAATGAAGGATTTTTCTTTTCATGCTGGTGTAAAATGTACTTTATCATCCCATTCAACAAACCGTATCGTTAAAATGATAAGATATTCACAAATTCAAGAAGCACTACGGTATCTTCAATGTTTAATTCTAAGCCATAAACAAGAAATAATACTGGGCCAGTTGGACTATAGGGCTTCTCGCACCTTTGTCGATGAGAATATAATACAAACCAGAAACTATCGTGTGAGCATTCGAATATTTTGGTATATCAAGGTCTTTGTACAGCTGAGTTCGTCAAGATTACGAATTACCGAGCTTAACTATGTTATCTCAAATCACAACAAAAATTAGTAATTTGTACTTAGATAGTGATTACATTAAAAAGATATTTTCCAGCATGAAAGGTGAACGGCATAAACATTGTACCATATTAATTGATGAAGTATATTTAAAGCCTTCGAAAACTTATCATGCTGGTTCCATATTTGGCAGATCTGTAAATGATCCAGATAGACTTGCTACTAAGTTTTTATGTAAGATGCTTCCAGTTAGCACGTTAGATACTGATTTTTTATTCGAACAGACAAAAACATTATTAGAGACTATTCAGAGTTCTTCTGGAATTGTACATGCAATTATTTGTGACAATAATCGGGTTAATCAATCGTTTTTCCAAAAGTTTTCTTTTGTTAAACCATGGCTTACAGTGGATCATATCTACCTGCTTTTCGACTTTGTTAATTTTTTGAAGTCAGTTAGAAATAACTGGTTGACTGAAAAAACACAAGAGTTGTATTTTACAGATGATGATGATGGTGTTCAATATGTTGCAAAATGGAGTGATTTTAAACTTCATTTGGTAGAAAAAGATCACATAGTAAAGATGTCGAAACTAACAGAATTTGCTGTGTACCCTAAGCCAGTAGAACGACAGAAAGTCAGTACTTGTTTAAAGGTATTTTGTGATGAAACTGTTCATGCTCTGAAAAATCATTCTGATATTTGTGAAGCTGATGGTACCATAAAATTTATCAGTAAATTTGTTAAATTGTAGAAAATTTTAAACGTTAGAGGTTTACTTGCTGATGTTCGGTTTAGAGATGATGATCGGGCTTTCATAGAATCTGATAATGATGAAAAATTAAATTACTTGCTGAAGATAGCTGACTTGGCAGAGTCCATGAAGAAAACAACTGGCAGTAAAAGAATGAAATCATTAACTATAGACACTGCAAAAGCAATGCTTGGGATTTATACGACTGATCCCCTTGAAAAAATGTTTTCAAAGTTACGTCAAGGTTCAGGTGGGACATATTTTATAACTGTACAACAAGTTTTGGAGAAAGTGAGAATTCAAAAAGCTAAGCTACTTTTGCAACTTGGTATCGATGTTAATAACGTAGCTAATGCTGAACACATTTGTGATAAATGCTCCTATTTACCTGATGATAACTGTTCAGAAATAATTAACATACATACGATGGAAGAATCACTACCTCATGATGTAAAAATGAGTATTGTGTATATTAGTGGATATGTTTCTCGAAATACTGAAGAAATGCCATCAGATACATACAGTTATTATAATAAATATGGAGATTTTACAAATTCAATTGATCATGGTGGTCTCAAAATACCCCCAGATAATTATTGTCAGTTATGTTTATTTGGGTATGTTGTATTTCTTGAAGTTCAAAACAAAACTTGTAGAAAATCATTAACGAAAACATTTTAATGTTATTGTCTGATATGTATGGACTAAATGTGGAAAGAAAGCATGGTAACACTTTCTCAAACATACTTTTTAACAACACCAGTAGACTTTTTACACCAAGATCATCGGTAGAACCAAAACAGAAATTGCTAAAGTTGGCATTAGAGTAAACCACAACAAAATAATATATTTATTATTTTTCTGTGTTAAGTCTTTTTTATGTAAATACTGTACATATCATCATAATTTCATTTTTCAGGAAGAGGCTGATTTTGAAAAAAATGTATGATTTTGTGTCCCAAAACCTTACTATGATCTTTACATTGATTAACTTCTTAGAGATTTGACCTAATTTTGATAAAAGAGTAGGATTTAAGCCTTTCTTTCTCTCAAAATCCGTTAATATCCTTTTTAAGTTACCCGCCTCCAGATCACGCCTTCAGTCGCATGTCTGTTAGGCCTGTTTGTTAGAGATCGTCATGATTCTTTCTGTTTACATTTCTCAAATTCATTAACATTAATTCTTCGGTTCCATTGTATCTGCCCATCACATCCTGAAGTATTTTTCCTGACTCTTCGTCGATTTCCGCCGATATTTCTAAGCTTCTTCTTTCATTATTATTATTATTATTTCGTTATTATTATTCATCATCAGAACCTTTATCAATTGGAATATCTGCAAGTGCTTCATCCTCATTTTCAACTTCAACAGCTCTTATATCCATTTTTACTTTCTCCTTGGTTTCTCTTGGTTCGAACTCTGTTAACCTAGTGCTTTTCAAAATATCCCGGCTAATTTAGGCTAATTTATTTGCATCCAAATAAGGTCTCACATTTGAAATTTCGTTTTTTCCATATATTAAAAGTATGTTCAGTATGGCTCCCTGCCGGTTTTTCTAGTGACATATAAATTGCATACATAATTTCTACATAATCCTCTCTGTTCCATCTTTCTTGTTTTTCTTTTGTTTTCTTATTTGATGATGTTTCTTTGGATGGGGCAGCTGGTAGGTTGCCCTGTAATTGGTGACCATCAGAGTTTTCATTTCACAAAAGGAATAAATTCACTTGACACCGAAATAATTGAAGGTCATTAAAGTTAAAATAACGATAATGTTCGATTCCCCAAGTGGGAGGAAAGAATTTGGAACTTTACAAAAAGAAAAGCCATTGGTTGGGGTCAGGAAGGGCATCCGGCCAAGACATTTCTCACTGCCAAAACCAAGTCCCTCTGAAGGGCACTGTATGAATCCCAATTCCTTGGGGAAAAATGACCTTCAAATAAAAAAAAGTTGTTCTGTCGGTGAGTTGGCGATGACCACTGTTAAGTGAGGCCTTGGGAAGCCCATAGTGGTTATGTAGCGAAGTTGAGACAGCAATAAATCCGGAGGAGCTTGCTATAGCTGGTTGTTTGAAAAACATAAAAAAACACATTGGATTTTAATGTGAGATTTTACATGAAATGGAGGTTTTAAAGTCTAAGTAGTGAGGGATATATTGTCAAATTGTTGATTCTAACAGGTACATAGAGTCAGGTAGGGTAAACCTACACTTTTCAGGTTTTTAAAAAAAACCCTTCTGTTTACAAAAAAAAACAAGCATTAAAATTTTAATTAGGTCAAGGGATTTTCTAATATGTAATGGTTTAATGGACAGCTTACTAAATGAATAGATTATTGCAAGTACTTTTGAAGAAGCAGTGATCAGAGAATAGCATTGGCAAACATTTAAAACCAATTAAAAGGGAGACAAACTTCAAACATATTCTTCATTTGACACGAGTTTTCGTGACGAAACTTTCTCAAAATTAGAACAGATCATCAACTCTTAAATATATCACAAGCTGAGTTTGAATTGGGTGTGCTACATTCCCATCTGTGATGCATTAGCAACTATTTATCATCTGACTATTTCAGTCCAGTCACGATAGTGCTGTACACAGGTGCAAAATATCAGTGTGAAGATCAAGAATGCTTTTAAGAAGTAAATAAACTTATAAACCGCAAGCACCTGATTTGTATTTACACAGGTAGTCAATTCATCGACTCCATAAAATAACGTCACGATTGGGACTAACTTGTATTTGCCAATTTTATCTCGGTTATGCTACGAGATTCTCGACAGTTGACCTCAGTTCGTTGTATATAATAAACAGAAGTATCTATTGAGAACAGAGAGAGAAAATCTAGAGAAAGATAAATAAAAGCAGGACAGAGATATAACAAAATAATAATATAACATGTCTAATATACTGTGAATAAGTCTATTCACGCCATGTGGACAACGTTAAAAATCTACTTTTTTCAAACCTGTATACTTTCCAGATCAATAAACGCTAGAGGCAATGAAGTAAAAAACAATCCAATTGATATTGAAATACATTAAATCTCGAAGAAATATAAAGTTTGTTTTGCTAAATTGACGTTTCTCCATTCATAGTGTACATACCATGTTTCCACACATAAAATGCATATTTTAGTTTAGAAAATAAATATATATACTAGAATATTTCAAATGTATAATAATCCAATGCAAATGATCACAACATATAAATTAAATATCAAATTTTATGCAAAAAATGTGTAACACTTAGTACAAATGAATATGTCCATTGATCCATGGCATAAAAGTGGCTTTTCTCGCCTTGGGAATGTAAGTGAGAACGTTTTTAATTAAGGTTTGAGCCACTAAAATACATAGCCATTGTTTTTATCTTTCCGTCAAGATGGCTGGACACACGCACAGGTTGTTAGCGAAACACTAATTAACTTTTTTGCAACGATAGAGGAGCATATCTTGAGAAGGTGAGCATGTGGCTATTGGCTCGTTGAAGTGCAACATCAGAAATGTAAAGATACGAGGAAATTCAAGAGTGAGGACCATTTGAAAAAAAGAAGTTTAACAGGCAAGGCCGAGATGGTATAGGCACATAGAAAGACGAAAAGCCAAACATGTGGCAAAAAAGTAATGGGCATGGTAATATTTGGGAAAAGGAGAAGAGGCCGACCACAGAGACAATTAAGTAACAACATCAGAGAGGATTAGGCGGTAGTCGGAACAAGTCGCGATGACACACAAAATAGAACAAAGTGGCGATCATTGACTTGTTTAGCGGCTACCCTGCAGAAAGCAGGAGACATTGGTAAAAGGAAAAGAATAGACGAAGAAGAAGAAGTGGAGAATACCCCTTTCAGCAAGACATTGACTGTCTCCCTTTACACCAATCCTCCCTCCATAATGTAATGAGCTCTCAAAATCAACATCAATATAGATATCTCTCCCTAGTCTTAGACAACCCAAGGTGCATCTTGCCTAAACTACATTTGAAACCATCCGTCAAAAGCATCTATTTTTTGTTTAATGAGATTCGTGATCTCCTTTGATCTGCCAAAATAATCAGTTCTTATTTAGATGAAAAGCTTTTTCACTGACATTCGAACGAGGATACTAGCAAGATAATATGATAGTTTTAGAAAGACGCCCTGGATAAGACATTAAACTTCACCTTGGGGTCTCCTTGAGCAAGACTAGTACCCTAATAGCTGTTAGCAGCAAGAAAGTGGATTTTGCGAAAGGCTAGATCGATGTAGTCCTTCAGAAGGTTTTCGTAAACTATCTCAGGCGTGAGTACAGTTCAACTGGAAAAACGGCAGATATACCGCCTAGTTAGTTGGCACTGCAAACAAAGAAAAAACCTTGCGGTCCTTACTTTGTTTTGGGGAGTTTTTTATCAATCCTGACTACTCTCCATAAAATGACAAAAAGAAATAATATTTCATGCCACATCAGTCGTCGCGTGTATCACCAAATGCCGCGTTGTTCAGTGATAAGTATGTGACTGGAAAAAACTAAGGAGTAAATTTAGAATTGGAACCTGGAATGTTAGGAAGCTGAAAGCATTAGGTAAACTCGATACAACAGGTAATAAAAGGGATAGAAATAACATAGAAATTCTAGGTGTAAGTGAAACTAATTGGAGTAGCAGTGGCAGTTTTAAAACTCAAGGCAATAAATTAGCTATATTTTCTGGGAAAGATGAAGGCACTGGTTACAGTCAATGGGTTGCTGTATTAATATCAAACAAAATCATCAGAGCATCATTGGGTGCTAGAAATTAGATTTCAAGGGGAACCGCACAATACTAGTTCCATTCAATGTTATGCGCCAACAAGCAATACAAGTGAAGAAGAAATGGAAGAATTTTATAACACACTACAAGAATACATTGACAGCATCCCAAATAGAGATGTCAAGGTTTTACCGGACAATTTCAATGCTAAGGTTGGAAAACAAATTAGAAATAGTGAATGCAATGGAAAATTTGGGTAAGGTGAAGAGAATGAAATAGAAACTGACCTTCTTGAATTTTGCAGAAGTAATAACCTTGTCATCCCCAATACACTTTTTGAACACCACATGAGACATTTGTACACTTGGGTATCTCCAGATAAAAACACACGCAATCAAATTCATTATGTTATGATAAATCAAAAAAGAAAAGTTTGTTTAAAGAATGCAAAAACGAGACCAGGTGCTGATTGTAACTCCGACCATCAACTCCTTATAGTTGACATGCAGTTCAAACTAAAAAAACTACGAGTTTCAGAAACACGTCTAAAGCTAGATTAAAATTCTATCGACGAAATTTACGGAGTTAAAATCTCAAACTCCTTTGAAGCCCTTATTAACAGTTAAGAAAGAGGAAGGCGGAAAAGGAAATTCAAACTACGGCAGTTCAAAAAATGATGAGAAAAGACAAGGATAAATTCATAAATGAACAGTGTCAGCGGATAGAGGAGAAATTCAACACCAACTCTTTCAAAGAGCTCTCTGCAGGAGTTAAGAGTTTGGCCAGCAAATTCAGACCTAGAATTGATACTGTGAAAGAATATGACAAGGAACTCAAGAATGGAAAAAGTCCTCGTGTTGGTGAAACTTTGAATGAATTAATTTGAAATGGTAGGGATCATATCATAACCTACTTTTACAAACTCAGCTCGTTGATTTTGAACTAAAATAAATGGTCAGATGACTAGTTTAAGTCAATTTCTTACAATTACCAAAGGAAGGTGACATTCAGTAATGTTGTAACAACCGAACCATTGCACTCATCAGTCATTGTAATAAAATTATCCTTAAAGTCATAGTAGAAAGAATGAAAACTTAGATGGATGAAGAAGCGTTCTGTTACCATGAGTTATGCACTGCTCAGTCACAATCTGTAGTTTCTAGAGCTTTACTACACACCAAACATATAAAAACATAGGCAGCGGTGTGGCTATACAAATAGCTGAATAGAAAAATAGAAAATAGATAGACGTGACACACAAACTGTAAGGTCTTCATTTAACTGATTGGTTCGTATTGTTAGTTCAGTTTATCATCACTCATTTACTTTTTATACCCGCAGGCTTGCAAACTCTATTCCTCGATTGACAGATGTGTGCGTGAAGTCGATGACCCCAATTTGTACAGGCAGCTTCATCTGCAAAGGGTTTGACATGATTGACAAATTTAGCTTCATTTTGCAGGACGGTTCTATATGTTTCGCAGTTATAGCTTTGTGAACCACTTAAGCTACACTTGCTTGCTCCTTTTTGTAAGACAAGCATAGCTATGGCCTGGTCAACTTTCCACCAGGCTAATCTTATCCAGAAGTAACATTTTTCTCCGTCCATTGTGATTGCATGCTAGCTTTTCCACTCTTACTTTTCAGGGTTGTGACGTGCAGTTCCCAGTTTTTAATTGGCCATACAAAATTAAATGGATAAAGAGATGCATAAAACACATGATAGCAACATCTTTTTAGTAGCTGTCATACAATTCATGAGCTCAAACATTTGCAAGGAGGTATATGCTCTGTGCTAAATGGCGGCTGAGGGTCATACAAGTAGGTGTGGTTTTCACCCGGCCCCAATTTTCAGACAAAAAACCCAGCGAATTGGGGGTCAGAAAACGCATCTGGCCTTTAAACTTGTCATTAACTAGAATGCAGGACAATCGAAATCAATAACACAATACAAGGCGGTAACTCGTATAATGCGACGCGCAGAGGAACGACAATCGTCCCGACGCTGTGAAAAGAAGACGAGAGAGGTGGTACTGCAAGCTTAAAGTTGCCATATTAAACTTAGACACATAAAACTGGCAAAGGACCAAGGATAGCAGCAGTGATAGCAACTAGTAAGATTTAGATCATTTGCTTACAGGAAACCCAATGGACTGAAGGGACGTCCGGGGGAACAACTGAAGCCTTTGAGGCTGCTGTAAGCTGTACTATACTGGAAAGAGGGAACCTAGAGATGGAGTAGGAATATGCCGCAAAGAGTACTGGCAGAACAAAGTGAGCTCAATGGAGAAAAGGTTAAATCGAATAATAGCTTTGAAATTGATAGCATTTGGGATTAGCAGCAACATTATTTCAGCCTATGTCCTGCAACAGGGATGTAACTAGGAGAAAACTAACTGGAGATTTAAATAAATGTGTTATCAGTTATCTGTTGTTGGCAGGAGATGTAAGTTGGTATGTCGGAAGGGATAGGAATTGACTTCAGTCTTGGCATGGAAGATAGCCAATAGGATGGAGAAGCAAGGAAGGACAGCGTACCTCACAGATGATCAGATGATCAAGTTCTATGATTTAGTAGTAGTCAAAGTAGTTAAGGTACTATGGTACAAAATCGCCATTAGACCAACACTGATGTATAGAATGAAAAAAGTCCATTTACACGAAGACAAGAAGAAAAAATCAACGCTACTGAAATTAGGATGCTCCGATTTATCCACAATATACAATGCAAAGAGCATGTGGCGAACGATAGCGTATGATAAATAGCAGATATCCAGGTGATTGTGGTGAGCATGAAGAGGCGAAGACTACAATGTTACTGGTATGTCTGCAAAAGAGAGAGGTGGGGAGTTAATCGATTAGTGGCAGAAGATGGTGCAGAAAGGTGAGAAATATGCTTTTTACTAAAATAAAGAGACTCGATCACATAGGTATAAAAAACCTCTGGATGAATACGTTCAATAAGTTTTACAATTTAGGAGGCGGCTAAAACAAGAATAACTGAAATAAAGCAATAAAAAATTAATAATTTAGACTTCATAATTACTTCACAGTCTTGGATAATCTTTAATTGGATTTCTTATAGTCTCGTGTAAGGGTAAAATGAATACTCTGGTGATGCTAACTTTCGGGAGACAGAAACCTGCTGGAGTAATGGAATTAACCTTTTAAAATTCTTTACTTCCAAGTGCTTCCCAAAGTCGAATAATGATACCTGTGCACACCTCAGCAATTTCAAGTAGGTGAAATAAGATGCATGATCTCCAGTATTCAGTATTTGGCAATATGGGGAGAGGGTTCCATCGTGAAATTATGGGATGGATTTGTTTTTATTTAATGCATAGCTTTGGTAGAATTAAATGTTGGATTTCTTAAAATTTATTTTGCCAGCATCTAGAACAAAGTGATAATGACCAGAAAAATTAATTGAACAATCACTTCCAGTTCTTTCTCTTTAGTCAAGGTTCACACAAAGTTCTCCTGCTTCGACAGTTCTCTGCTTTATTTGACTTCAAAGTTCTGATTGCTTTTGAAAGGCGGAAGTGCTTGAATCAGGCCAAGCATTAATCTGGGGCCAGAAAGCATGCTGAAAAGCGTGCAAGTGGAAGTGGATTACATCACGATTTTGTAGTCAACGAAATAGTTGTTAATGACCCAGCTTGGCGAAATGGCTGTTGGTAACCAAGTGGATGTGAAAAGGGGTAAAGCGAGACAGGTGTTACTGATTCAAGTGACGGCAGTATTGTTGAAGAACAAGTTGCATATACTATAATGGGTGATGTCACTGATAAAAAAAATTCACTTTTTAATGTTGATCTCAATTTCTAGAACTATTCGAAACAAAAATTTTGATTTCCATGTTGCCTGAAATCTGATGGTGGAAATTCAATAAGGAGGTAAAATTTTCGGACAAATTTCATAACAAGGAGATCATGGAACCAAGTTAGGAAGTTTTTAAAGATGTTTAAAGCGACTGCCCTAAATGTGTCTAACTACGTGTTATGTCTACCGGCATTGGCGATCATGGTGCCCAAAATCACTCTGTCGTTTGTACGTGGTATAGTTTTATTCTCTGTCCAACATTGGCTCCTTTGTTTTTCTCTCTGGTAACATAATCTTGTCCCTGCCTGAAGATCCCCTTCATAAAGACCGAAAAATACGAATAGATACCAACTCCAATGAGCTTATGAAGAACGAAATTATAGCTTTTTTCCCATGCGGTTAAAAAAGGAAAGGCGTTTGCCCAGGTGCTAATAACCACCTTTCATTTTGTGACCATGATCCAATTCACTGCAGACTAGTCTATATCCTTTACCAAAGTTACATCCACACAAAGAAAGTTATTTGCATCTTTCAGCAGTTTAAAAGGTCAATGTTCCAATTTTCTATTTCTTTCCTTATGCAAATTGGTATTTTTATGGCCCTTCAGGGCATTAAAAATGCTAGCTTTTGCTTAGGGCCTTGTGTGTGCCTGCGACACAAATAAAGATACATTTAATCTATACTTTTTTCAAAATAACTTAAAAGACCTCTTTTATTAATAAAGAATAAATAAGTTATATTCCAGCCTGATATATGTCCTTAAACTATACGCGAGATACATTGCAGAAACGAATATAACCTTATAAAAGGTGTTCTCAGCCATTTTCTACTCTTTTCAAGGTAAGCTTTGGTGGATGTCATGGATATCGCGTGACACGGTGCAAATATAAGAGAATCAGTCTCCTTTAGGTCACTCGAGGGTGCCTTCTCTGTCATTTTTTAAAATTTTAGGCCAAATTATGCAGCCATTCTTGAGAAATTTGCATCTCACACAAACACACACACACACACACACACCTCAATTATAGTATAGATACTTATTATGTTCATGCATTTCTTTCCTACTTACCGTGTTCATCCTGTAAATAACATTTTTGTTAGGATCAATAGTTCTTTACCTGTTTCTTTCTGTTCTGATACTTGCCTCCATTGGTTGACAGTCTATGTACGCATCTTTTAATGGTCAAAAAGCAGAGCGTGTAGTCTTGAATCTGTGGATAAATCTTATATGTGTATTTGTATTCGACCCTTTCAAGCAAGCTCTTTTACGAATAAAAGCCTTCTTTCTCTCTCGTCTTTCATTACTAAGAGGGCATCTTATTTAATTGACAAAAGCATTGATAACCCACAGTTTTGACAATTCCTATCTTTTAATCACAGCAGCTAATTACATTTCAGTCAAACTCATAGGCCAACTCTTTTGACGAAATAAAACTTTTACCTGCCTCTTGACCTCACATAATTACCAACTTTTCAATCAGAGCTACTACTTGGGGTAATGGCACACATACATTATTTGATCTCTTCCTGAAACCTGCCCAAGGGAGAATCAGGACAACTTTTTTTTGTGCTGTGAGCTCATCAAATCATGTTGTCAATATTGAATTCACTGTTGTTACTGGTGTATATAGGTCTTATCATTCTGTCTTGCAACTTTGATAGGGAGACTTTTGTTTCTTCTTTGGGAATGTTTCCTGGGCTTGTGTCCATTTGAACTTGCCTGGGGAAACCATTCTTTATCATAATTTCTCGAGGAAAAGTTTGATAATTCTCCTGTTGCTTTTCATAGGACAAGCAATTTTAATAGGGCTATAGCTGATGTCAAATTATGTTATTCACATATGTATCGAAAGAAGTCGTTACTTTTAGATCCATCATAGTGTCATCAATTCTTGTATTTTTGTTTCCCGCCACCTTTTGATGACATCAGATTTCCTACCAACTAGGCTGAAAAACTGACCCCTATGCCCTTTATTTGATGTCAAATCTACTTTGAATAACATGCATCTCTGCCCGAGTTTTCCTCTCTCACAGATTGGGTTCTTGATCCTATCTAAGTTATTTACCAAGACGATTTCTGGGCTTGATCAGTCTTGACAGGATATAAAAACCTCATTTGTTCCATAAGCTGTCAGCATAAGGTTTCGTTACAAGGGTGCTTGTACATTTGGTGCTACTTTTTTGAGAATTAAATTAGTACAGTTGTTTTTCTACATCGTCTTCTTAGTCCAATAGTTTCTCTGTCTTAATTTTCGTTCCAGCAACAATTTCAATTTATCAATAATTATCTTAACAATACTGCGCATCTTCCTGGTTTTGGTTTTCCTTGCAGTTCTTCTAAAATAGAAATAGTTGGAATCTATTGTCTAACTTGATGTCAAAACTTAGGCAGCAAACAAATCGAGTGAGAAATGGGCAATAACGTTTTATTACAGAAAAACCAAATTCATGCGTCCCTTAGGAAGCGTAATCCTTACTTTTCTCTCAGAGACAGTTCTGTTATTTCGGAAAAGTTTTCCTTAAAATTGCTTCAAGTTATTTTTTAACTTGATGTTTCTTAAGACTTTTACATATAATTGATTGGTATAACTGATTTTATTAACGTTAAGTCCTGTTATAAGTCTGATGAATCAAGGCTATTTTGAATCTCTAGAAATCGACCATTCGTATGGAATGGTAAAGAAGACTCGTCTTTTGGGGGCAGGTGCAGTATGTTAACGCTTCTACATATCCACAAATCTATTCAACTTCGTACCAAGACAAGTACTTTAATAAATTTTATTGATCACTTCCTTTCTTCACCTCTACAATTCTTTTCCAATCAAATTGACGTCGTTTTGTTTTATGAACTCCTGTGCCATCTCGCCTGAGTTGCCTTTACACAAAGGACCTACATTCCAATGCTGGTTTTTTTTCAGGTGGGAAAAATATTGCTACTACCACAGTTTTTTTCTCAATCCCTACGACATATGAGTTCTTTAAAATCTCACCGTTTTTCTCCTTCTTACGACCTGAACTATTTTGTCTAAAGTGAATTCACTGTCACAAAATGTTATCTAATTGTTGCGAGACTACCATTTCAAATGATACATCAAAAGACAAAAGGATCTTATGTTTCGAAAAAGACAATTGGTAAAATTGAAAGAAATCAAAGATATCCTCCACAAAATATGTTTTTTCGGTATATTTTGGAACATAACTAAATGACGAAGCAGTTGCCTCCCCAACCGAAATAGTCATTGGCCGGTAAAAGGAAAACAATGAGATAACTGACAAAAATGCTTGAAACCAACAGTATACAAATCTTATATCTTGTTATAAGGAGAATATAAAGTAGGATTTGATATTCAATTTTTTCACTGGCTCTAAATTCATACACGATCATGTATTCCTAAAACCCAAAAATTTGTTTTATTAAAAAGCTCAAAGAATGTAGGGGTATTGACCTGACCTATATGTATATATGTATATATATATATGTATATATGTATATATATATATGTATATATATATGTATGTATATATATATATATATACTCAATCTTCAGACAGTACTGTTTCGCCCTTTGTTGGCTCATCAGTGCAGCACAGAGCTTCTGAGAAATAACTCTCTGGCCATGTTGCCGGAGGAAACACAGGTTAAGGAATTATTGTGGGATCCTGCCAGAGTGCTCAAACTACGCATGCGCAGTGAGCATTGCATTACGCTAACAACAGGTTCCCATATATATATATATATATACTGATTTTTTCATTTCTTACACGGCCTTCTCTGGTCGGTCCCTGACTTCATCGAAGCATTCTCATTTCGGTCACATGAAGGTATTCCTCCTCTCTTTGTGGGAAAGCCCAACACTGACTACCGTATAACATAGCAAGTCATGAAACTGTTTTGCACAATTTGCTCTTGAGTTCCACTGGCAAATTTTTATCATGAATGACTCTTAACAGGTCTTTCCATCTTGACCAAGCCACTCGGATTCTTGACTTCACATTTGAGACATACTGCAAATGGACTATAAGAAATGCTAAAAAGTCCTATGCCCAATCTGTTAAGTCCAGAATTACTGAGCAGAGACGTGGTTTCCGAGAGTTTTGGAGGATAACAAACAAAGTACTGAGGAGATATAGAACCTATATTCCATCATTAACGGCCCTGAGGTGATTTCTTCAGCTTCTGACAAAGCAAAGCTTTTGGCAACTATATTTGCTTCAAATTACACTCTTGACATCCACTTCAGGAATTTCCTTCATTGACTAAAAATACACTAAGCAATATACATTTAACTGTCCGGGAAGCTGCCGAAATTACCAAGGACCTTGATTCCAGCAAGGCAACTTGTCCTGACAATATCCCAGCCATTGTCCTTAAGAATCTGTTGCCGGAACTTGCTCCTATCCTTACAAAGCTATTCAACCGTTGCTCAAAGGAGAATTGCTTTCCATCTCCTTGGAAAATTTCATCAGTCTGCCCAGTATTCAAAAATACTGGAGAACAGTCATCTTCATCTACGTATAGATCAATCAGTCTCTTTAATGTCATTGGTAAGTTGTTTGAATCCGTGATAAACCATGCAATTGTCAATCACATCATCAAAAACAATCTACTTAGTGACAAGCAATATAGATTTGGTGCAGCAAGATCAACTGCTGATGTCCCGACTGTGATATCTCATAGGATCAGTGGATCTCTTGATAGGGGCTTTGTTTCTAGGGCGGTGACTCATGACATATCAAAAGCCTTTGATAAGGTCTGGCACAAAGGGTTGCTTCACAAACTTGGTAGCTATGGAATATCTGGCAGTCTTATTAACGATCAAATCCTTTCTCTCTGATAGGTCTATGAAAGTAGTTGTTAATGGGCAGAAATCCGAAGCACATTGTATCAATGACGGCGGTCCTCAAGGTTCTATTCTAGGCCCAAATCTTTTCTTGAATTTTCATTAATGGTCTTTCAAATCACTTTCTGAGATCATTTGTTGACATCGATGCAAACGACACAACTGTCTATGGCTGCACCTCGAAGAGCATTAGCCATCAAGGTCTTGCGGATTCCCTTTCTTCTGACCAAGGGTATGTAGTGAAATGGAGGAATGCCTTGTTACTTTTAACACCTCTAAAACCAAGCTTCTCTCCTTTCACCACCAACGTTCACATCCCAGTTTTGATTCAGTTGAAACAAATGGCTCTCTTCTTGAAGAAGCCCCTTGCTTTGATAAGCTACTAGGACTGACTTTCATTCCTGATCTAAAGTGGAATACTTACATCCAATCTGTTGTTCAGGCTACTGGTAAAATGGTTGGATCTTTCTTCCGCTCCAGAAAGTATTTAACGCCTGATGCAATCCGCTACCTGTACAAAAGTCAGATACGCCCTAAGATGTAGTACTGCTGCCACATCTGGGGAGGTGCTGCCCAGTGCACTCTTTCTTGCCTTGAGTTCGAAAGTTCAAAATCGACTTCGCAATCTTGTCGGAGATGATCTTTCAGTTCTCTGCAGCCCCTTTCTCACAAAAGAGACGTTACTAGCCTTTCTTTGTTCTATCGGTATTTCCATGGTAAGTGCTCGACTGAGCTTCAACCCCTAGTTCCTCCTCATAAAATTTTTACAGCAACAACGCATCTTGCTACCATTACTGCAAAGAATTTTCCTTTTTTCCTCCATGTGCCCAACATTAAAGGGAATTTCCATGAAAAGAGTTTTTTTAACAAGAACTCTCAATCTGTGGAACACTTTGCCACAAGTTTGCTTCCCTGATGACTACAACATGGATATCTTCAAATCAATTGTCAATAAACACTTGTCAAAACTATCCTTATAAGTCATCAAATTTTATTCATTCATTTACATCTTTCGTCCCTCTCACAATATTTATCATCATCCACCTGTCAATCGATCCATCTCATTAACCCTCATCCTCGATTGGCTTTTAGCCTTGGTGTGTGGTGGCTCATTAGTACATAAAAAAACCTCTCTCCCTACCAATTGCCGAACCAAGGTATTTGAAATGACTGACCGTTGGCAATATTTCTTCTTGACGTTTTACTATATTCTGATGGTGTGCCGGTCCCAAATACTCCGTTTTCTTTCTTCTGATCCTAAGTCTGCTTTTAAGCGTGTTCTTCCATTTCTCTAGCTGCTCCTCAACCTCATTAGTGTTTCTCCAACTAAGACCAAGTCGTCTAATGAATAACATTGCCCACTGTGCAATGGTCATCTGTTGTCTCAGTCAGTCTATCCATGTAGTCAACCTTAAATTCATTTTCCTTTCAGCTTCACCATCGAATTTTCTTTTCTCTTAGTCGCCATACTTTCTTTTCAGGTTTTCTCATCTCCATTTCTAATACTAACGGGCGATGCTGAGTGTCAACATATTCCCCTGCTAGTACCTTGCAATTTTCACAAACGTCAAATCCTCTAGTATAAAGATTTAATAAATCTTGGAAAATGTGGCTTGTCTTGGTCTTTTCTATAGGTATTATTATGGGAACCATTCTAATAAACTCTCTTCAATGATAATGCCTCAGTTTGTTACATCTAGTGTATCATGTTTTTCTCAATATCTTCATTCTCATGTTCTCATGTAGTTGTTGTCCATCGTTGCTATGATTGTTACCTTTCTCTACGAATGCAAGATTGTGAATTTTGGGGGGATACGATGATTTAAAAGTTTTTTAGTCTAAGGTATTCTCCTATCTCTTGGCTTTATCTTATTGTTTTTTGTTTCTTTTTCTATAATTTTTCTGTCATATCTTCACAGTTCAACACACCTAGTAATACTATGCCTTGTATGATTCTTAACCATTAAAAAAACCTTAATGAAATGTAAAATCTAAATCATTATATCGTTTATCACCTAAGAAAGCTTATCTTATTTAAATGTCCCTCACTGCGTGCAACAATTTAGCTCGACTTTTAAAGGTCTTACACTATTTCGATATTCTGCACCACCAAACCTGCGTTCTCAATGCCAGGCAAGGGAGGAAGGCGCTGTTTTCCAGGCAGTGTTCATGCGAAGTGCACATACACGTATGTCCGTTAACATACTCAAGGGATCAGCATTTTCAATACATGACAGTGCATAACTCAAAAAACACAAATTAAGGGTCTTTATCACCTTTGTCAGAATACTTTAAAATATTTCGGTTTACCTTAAATATAAAAGAACAATTTCATAACATAACATTGGAAAATACATTGTCAATATAGGAAAATTTACAAACTTGATGACAGCTAAAAGGCGTTGTCACTCTGTTGCTATTAACAGCAACATAGTAACAAGGAAATAATTCATGGGTACATGCTCTATCACATGAGCTATATCGGCAATACGTTTTACAACAGATCATTTTGCGACTCTATCCTTTACAATATCAATTTCTTAATTTCATTCGTAACCACATGACGCATAGCAAACATTTTAAAGTTAAATTAAGTTACTAGAGTCAAGAAACATTAAGAGTACTTCAATTACACATCCCTTGCATCGAAAGATACGCAAACTATTAACATTGCGGTGTAGAGAAATCATTTGCTTGTTACAATTTATCTCACCTTGGTTTCACAATTTCGCCTTTGGGCTACAGTCTGCTCCCGAAAATAGTAGCTATTTTCATTCAAATATGTATAAAGCTATTTCTTGGGCGAGATATGAACGTTGAACTAAATTTGACTCCCCAATACACTGTCCAATACACTCAAGTACCAACTGTAAATAGTCATACAACAATATTACTACTGCGATTTGGTTTATTCCGATCTCAAGCAACTGATCATGATTTGCTCAGTGCAAACAATTAATTTATTGGAAGGCTGTTTTTGGAGAGCTAGAAATGCTTTTCCAGTAAGCAAACTTTCGAGGGGGATTCAAAGGATGAATGTCCTAAGATGCCTGTCCAAGGGTAAACTTAGGAAAAATTCATTGGGAACAAAATCTACAGAGGACAATCTTTCAGGTGGTTTTAGATATTTATCACGTTTGGCGATGACAAAAATATCTCATAAAGTAGTCCTGCGATAATTGGGAGGTGTATCGGTGCATCACAAGACAAACTATATCGCATCATAACTATACGATACTATGATAAATGGATTCAATTACTTAAAAGAAAATTACTGAGCACATCTCTATCTCGCCCAAGAATGCCTAATAAATTAATTAAAATTATAAATAATTTTAATGATAACCTTTTTGTAACTCAAATGAATTTCACAAGAAGGCACTTAAAAATAACAAGCCTTTTAAATATAAATATTAATTGACTTATTATCTGAGAAAAGCTCCTTGCCCACATACATGCTCCGAAAAAAATGGAAAAGCTTGAAGCTGTAAGCTTTGAATAGAAGTAAATGCCACTGCATCTGACAAATAAAAATTAAGCATCTCCTTAAACTGCATTTGCCCGCTTTGAAACATCAATTGAAGGTGGCAATTTTTGTACATTATGTGATGTTGTTCTTTCATAAAATGCAACGTAGGAATAAATGATACTTCCAATAATACTGAAATCAGAAGGAGAAAATAATTATAATTTAATTTGTATACAACTTGCATTGTACAAAACAAGTCCTTATATAGCTGTAAAAATTGTGAACCCCGAGCTGGGCTCAAATCAGCGCACATGGCTATCATGACAACATGCTCTCAAATGTATATTTGGTTAAATATGCAACACTGTCAGCACTACTATTTGATAGCATAATTTTGCAATCATCTTTCGCCTGCGTGTTCCACTCTCTTTTCAGGTCCCTTTTGTTATACATCTTATCCCTATTAGGCATATACGGCTGGAACTCCGACAAAATAACGACTTCCCTTCTAAGCCAGAAACAACTTATCGCAACAAACAAAGAGGGAAAGAAAAAAATGATGAAAAATTTCTGAAGGAGCGGATTCAAACTGATATTGAAGAGAAAAATCTGCGAAACCGAACTGTGTTTGAACCAGTACCTGTAGCTACTATAGCAACCTGAGTTATCGGGGCAACGTTCTTAACAAAACCATTTTGAATCATATATTTCCCTTAGAAATTGATGGATGGATGGATGGATGGATGGATGGATGGATGGATGGATGGATGGATGGATGGATGGATGGATGGATGGATGGATGGATGGATGGATGGATGGATGGATGGATGGATGGATGGATGGATGGATGGATGGATGGATGGATGGATGGATGGATGGATGGATGGATGGATGGATGGATGGATGGATGAATGGATGAATGGATTGATGAATGGATTGATGGATGCATGGATNAAAAATTAAATAAGCTTCTGCTAAGGTAACACGTATTGTGATTTGATACAAATTTTTGCAGGGTTTTGGCATAAATGGCTCATTTATTCTTTATGACTGGTAAGTATAACTAGGGGTAGTCTTTTGAGGAGGAAATCTAATGACTAATTTATGGTATATACGTGGGTAAGCAGCTAGGTAAGTAGGTAGGTAGAAAGATGAGCACATCGACGAGAACGTAAGTTATTTACACCAACAGAAAGCTACTTTTAGAGGCCGACGACAGGGCTTTGTGTGACTGTGTGATTTTAGTGGAGTTTAGTAGTCATTGATTTTAGTAGTCAGTTAAGGTAGGGTTGCTTATATTTATGGTGAGTAGGTAGGTAGGTAGGCGAGAAGATAACTGTGCAAGAGAGTAAATATGTGAGTAAGAAGGAGAGTAGAGTTTTGCTGGAGTAATAAGATAGGGGGTTCTGTCGTTGTGTAAGACTCAATGCGTTATGCTTAAATGTTAAACATCGACGATAAATATAACTCACTATAAACAAATATACAAATTTCATATGCTTACCTTATATTTAGCCCCATGAAATTTGTCCAGCTGAAAACATAATCTCCACCTAACAGCATTCCTACATATGTGACTAAAACGTTCTACAACGAAAAAAGAAATTGTCTCTAAGGTAATTATAGCAAATCTTGATAAACTACGCTAATATTGTTAGATATTTATATTATCGTTATAATATATTTAAACTATAATTCAAGGCAATAATGTGAAATAATATAACTAAATATCTTGACAAATATTCTTAACTTCATCTGTTCTAATTATCTTTTGAAGTTAATAGATGAAATAAAAAATTTCTAAAACTTCACAACAGGATTATCTTCTTCCATGGTGACAACTTAAAACAACACTATTGTATTGAAATGCACTGCCATTGTTCTCGGTCTCGAAAGACGTCCCACAGTTCTTTGCTGGTCTTGAAATTGTGTTGGAAGTGCTACACATACGTTTTCTTCTGTCTACGACGAGCGGGCTTTCCGTCAATTAGGGCCATTGTGGCAAAGGTTCTGGAGCTTCTGTTCTCTGATGTAATAGCCTAGAAATTTCAATAAACGTGACGTGATCACTTTAAGTATTTCTCTTTTTTTCCCCATCATGGTGTAGGGCTTACTGATTGTTTCTTTGTCAAGGAACTTCATAGAATGCGGTGGTAAAATGACATTTCCTGGGCTTCTATAATTTCTCCGTGTTTCACTGTGTCCATACTTCTCTTCTACAAAAGAGGACCGACCAGACAATGGTTTTTCGTAGACGGAGTTTGTTGATCAGTGAAAGTTTTCGATCGGCAGGGAAGGCTCTAATGTTGCCGAATGTATCTTTGGCCATGTCTATTCTCCGTTTGATTTCTTTTTTACTATTATCACTGGCTTTGATGGAAAATCCAAGATAATTGAAGACTGAGACTTATACCATAGTTTCACCATTCATTTCAATTTCTAATTTTAGTTCTTGTTTGTGATTTGAGATGCACATCACCCTAGGTTTTTTGCAGTTAATGCTGGGGACACGGGGATAACCAGAGGCTGTTGCAACACAATTCACATTCATATAAGGTTATAGGATTTAAAAATATATAAAATGTACTTGTATTATATTAAGTCAGGAAAAAAGGCATTCTGGTGGAAAATAATTCTCTTTGCCCTTATCTCCATATATAAAACAGTGGTAACCTCCACCTTATATTATAGGACTCGATGTAATTAAAGGGCATAAATATTGAACTTCTAATGCCAAACGAAATAACATTCAAGTTTTGGGATTTAATGTTTTATTATCAAACAATCTTCACGTTAAAAAGAAATATAGAAATATCTTTACGACGTTTACCGTCTCATATTCATTATACAGTAATGCTCCCGTGGGTCATAGGGAGTCATGGAACAAAAATATATTTTCATGTCTGCATTCGGAAATAAACCCTGTTGTTTCCTTCAAGAGTCCCATGGCGTCTGCTATGAAAATCTTTATTTCCCCGAAAGGCATCTTCTGTACTGCAACCAATGGACATTGAAATTAGGAAACAGTCTGAATGAAGCTTACAACCGCATGCCACCAGCTGTACCTAACATTCCTTTGCAAAACCATCCAGCTAAAATATACCTCCTGGCTCTTTACTACCCGTCGCAACAACCATCCGAAAAAAAAATGGGTTAAGGTCAGCAAGGCATTTCGGGAAAAAAAACATGAACTCAAAAATGTCCTACTCTTGTTCCCTCGTTAATGCCTTATTCGAAAAGACGTCCAGTGCGTACTTTCATCGACGACACATGACTACGTTTGTCCAAGCAAATACTTCCCTGCAGTAACTGAAGGCAGAAAAATTTCAATTAACAGAAAAAGTCATGACAATCCAAGTAAGCTCCACATGATGAAGATGGTGGTGGTGATGACAGTGATGATTGTAACTAATAGTTTTACGATATCTCAAACGTCAGGCAATAAAACTGCATTTTGATCAAAATATCGTTAAATTATAACTTGCAATCACCACATCATCATCATCATCATCATCATCATCATCATAATCACCATCATCCTCAACACCACCATTTCCATTTTTTGGGAAGTCATGTGTTTGTGTATGGCAGAGAATAATACAGAAGGAAAAACCTGTTAGTATTTTTCTGCTTTCAGAATCTGTAGATAGATACAACAGTATTTACTAATGTTTACACCAGTCTGTTAAACTTATTTCTAAACTTGACTTATGTTCTTTGTACTACTTCAATATCCCTCGTTCTCTATTCAAATTCTCCCCAAAAGCAGAACAACCGGACTTTTGTTGACTGGTCTAAAACTATCATTTTAAGTAAAGACTATCATTTTAACCCGTAATTTATATTTCCTATCTGAATGACAAATTACCATAAAGCAAAATTATATTTCAATTTCAAAGAAACCTACATTACAAACCTTACGGCAGCTTACGGTAGTTTCTCTTAAAGCTGAGTTTGCTTTCATGCACAGTACAATTAATCCAGAGAAATACACTTTGCTACTATTGTACATGGATATGCTTTAAAATATTCCTCTTCTCTTATTTCAGAATAATCTTGCACGGCAGATATTCCTAAAGTTAAGTTACTTTTGTGTATTTTTTTTTTAGTTTTAATGTCATTTTCCCCCAGCAATTGGGGCTCAGACGGTGCCCTTCACAGGGACTTTGATTTGGCAGTGAGAAATTTTTTACTTTTGTGTATAATACAATTAATTAATCCATAGTAATAAATATCTGCTGCAACTTACCTTAAGACATCCTATAATGGTTGTTGTTAAAGCTGAGTTTGCCTGCGTGCACAGCACAATGGAATAATTGAGTATAAAACTAAAAAAACGAAGAAGAGCAGTGAATTGCATTTGTTTTAAATTTTCAGTTTTAAAAATTCAATAAAAGACTAGATAATACTGAATATGTTATAATCATATTATTCAGAACCAGAATATTCAGAAAATTATATAGAGCCATTCAACGAAGTGATCCAAATTACGTTCAAATTAGACTGAAGAGATTACGAACCCAAGTGAACTAAATGAACACGAAGCGATGTGGCCGATAAACTAAGCAAGCAGCTAGTTTAGCATAGCAATTAATGGAAAAGAAAATTTGGGAATACCAAAATAATTCATTAACTCAGTGATTAAAAAACGTTTCAGACATTTAACTGGTGATTACTACATTATGTGAACAACTAATTGAGTATCACATATGTGATCACTAACCTAAGTAGGCACGCACAATTATACTACTATTACTATTACTAACAAACAGCTAAACTGGCAGCAAACTAAGTCTGCAACAAATTAAAGCAGCATCCACACGAGAGAAACAATTAATTAAGTACGAGAACATCTTAGTTGGTAACTGGTGGGTGACAAATACAATAGGCAGCCAAAGACAATTTAGGCCCATTCATTTGCTTTTGCGTGGTACATGCCTGCTAAATAAGTAGCTAAATAAACACTAAACGCAGTGGCTACAAAACCTAATCTGAAAACTTGGCTGGTAATTAGGTGGATGACAAATAAAATAGGCAACTTAAACGACACTATGGAACTTCAGGTTTAAATCAGATGCGCAATAAAGTTAGAAGTTAATCAAGCTGTTTAAATGTTATTCTGTATTGAGAAAAAAATATTTTTATTTTTCTTCACATGTAACGGAAGTAAACAATACGATTTTTTAATACAAATATTGATAGTCTTACCCCATTACACAAGAGAGGAGGAAATAAGCCAAGAAAAATAGATTTGCCCAATCTTTGTAGTTCCATCCCTATAAGAAGAAGATGATAATTTTAGTTAGTAAATGGTTTCCATGCGAATATGCAACAGTTATTTTAAAAACAAGCAGTTGAAGAGAAGTGTTAAGAGTTATATATTCTTAAATAAGTAAACAAACGAAAGTATAATAGAGTTTTTCTCCTACCATTTACAGTGCTTGTATATTCTTAAATACAACATTTATGCATATGGATATCATTACATGGTAACAGTCAAATAGTAATGGCAAATACCGACTGACAGTATGGTATGTTGGTGCCTTTTGGATCCAGTGTGTTTATGGTGGAAGTAATATTCAATATAGAATATGCCCATCTCACGTTCATTGTTCCACTTTATGCCTCGTATTGAAATTGGTTTTCCAGAACGAAAGTTCTTGTATCTCGTTCACTTCTCCGAAGTAACCTCCTCATAAAGACTCCATGCTGTCCTTAAAGTATCTGCTCAACAAGTAATTTAACGTAAAAATTATGAGAACTAGGGATCTAATCAGGCTTATTTTGATCGTGGAGGATCTCTTCGGGAACCCGAAAATGTGTTCGAATTATTTTTCTCTAAATGAAAAAAATGGTTCTTTCCAAATCAAGAAAGTCTTGAACGAAGTAAAATCCTTCACATACTTAAGAATTTTGGTTCCTTTTGAGCAAAACAACATCAATATCATCAACATGGCATCTTTATCTAACAAAGCTAACATCATGGTTGTCAAATCAAAATTACAATATTCTATTAATAACAAAAAAAAGTGATTCCTTTCGTTTCAAATTTTTTTTATCAAAAATTCTTTAGATAGGCCTCTGGTATCACAAAATAAAAACAAAATACTGGTGTAAAAAAAAGGATCTATTGTACTAAAGCTAATATATGCCTGATAGAGGGGGATTAGTTTTGTTGAGGAGCCGTGGCTTAATGGTTAGTGCAACTGCACCGTAACCAAGAATTCCGGCTTCGATTCCCCGAGCCAGCTATTTTGGAAAGTCACAAAAGAAAAAGCCATTGGTTGGCGTCAGGAAGGACATAATCTGGCCACGAAATTCCTCGCTGCCAAATCCAAGTCCCTGCGAAGGGCACCGTCTGAGCCCCAGTTACTGGGGAAAATGACGTTAAAACAAAAAAAATGGGGATATTAGTTTTGTTATTTTTTTATCACTATTTGAGCTTAAGGAGCAGAGAAGCAGTTCTTTATCTTCCACAATAAATTTTTATTGTTGATATACTCAATCTGCAGACAGTACTGTTTCGCCCTTTGTGGGCTCATCAGTGCAGCACAGAGCTTCTGAGACATAACTCTCTGGCCATGTTGCCGGAGCAAACACAGCTTAAAGAGTTATTATGGGATTCTGTCAGAGTGCTCAAACCACGCATGCGCAGTGAGTATTGCATTACGCTAACAACAGGTTCCCAAATCTCAAATAGAGTGCTCAACCAAACTTTCGTAAGGGAGCGTAATATTGTTGATATATAATTATAACTATCAGGCCAATCCCAGTCAGAATACTGAAGTACATTTAAGAGAAGAAAGAAATGTTAAATTGTTGTATTTTTGAGAATGTTTCCACAGGTATTTAAACAGTTATTGGTGAAACAAGACGTTTCTTTAATACTTGCAAAAAGTAATTAAGTAAGGACTACCTTTTCTAAATCACCAGTTGCAAACGCCAACATCCCAGCTGGCAATATCATAAATAAACAATTATAATAAAGTAGGCCATATTTTCCAAGATCTTTCGATTCCAGTTTCTTCTTTATAAAAACACCTACATCAAAGATAGGAATCATAACATGTGAGCGATCATAACTACAAGGTATCATACCATGAATAAAAGCTACCAAATCACTATTAACAAAATTACAATTCTCATTGCAAATAAATGATAACCAAACAAAAATTAAAAAGCCTGTGCGTGAGCTTTTATGATGCCAAATCAGTAAAACAAAAAAGTTGTTCGATTTCATTGTTAAGATACACTGTTTTGTAACCTCTAAAATCCTCGAAAAGTGAAAGGCCAGGGTCATGCACCACCTTAACTGTCCCTTGGTATACTATTTTCTCGTTCCTGTTACTAGACACTGTCTAAATTTGAGGATGAAACCTTCATTAAACGATATGCTAGAGGATAAACGAGAAGCTCGCTCCTGTTCCACAATGGTTCTTGGGGAATCATCAACAGGTAGGTTCTCTGCCTAGTTCAGCGCAAATTGATTGGGAATACTTTGGTAAAACCGGAAAAGGAATGACGCACTTTCTGGCCACCAGGAAAGAGGGTACATTTGATTTTTCCTAAGACCATTCCCATACCTTCATCGCAGTGTTTTAGAGTACTAAAAAGGCGAGATAAAATTCAAATAGTCCCGCAAATTTTATTTCCAAATTTCCGTTGACCGGGTTACTTGTGGCATTGCCTTATGTCAAAATTGGTTACCTTAACAACTACCTTTCTCTCAGCAGCCTCACCTTCCACTTCAACCAACGTTACTAATCTGCTTGGAGAGTACAAAATAGTAGTATCATGTAATACTTTCAGTCAAACAGACACTGAATGATCATCAGAATTCATTACCTGAGTGGTACAAAAAGCCGCAAAAGATGTAATGTTAGCAAGACACCGTTTCCAATGGGTGTATTGCCTCCAAGGGAGCAAGGCTACCTTCAGAGCTGGTAGGCATATTCAAGGTACAAGCTCGGTATAAAAGCCTAAGTCATGCCATGTACATTAAGTCTAGAGTCAGGTAGGCACACCATTGGCCATACAAGCAGTGTAACAAGAACACAGGACTTGACCAGTTGTACTTAAGGAAATGACACACTGATGGTGAGACTGCTCTACAGTAATCTGGAGGTCCTCCAATGTACTGTAGCATAAAAAAGAGATTGCCTAATACATCTCAGCGAATGAGAAAAGGGAAATGAGTCAATGGTATTCTATGAACGGCAGCATTGAATTTCAAGTGCTAAATTAGATATTTGAAATATAACTAAAACAACAAGAATTAAGAATAGGGATAATAACAGGAGTTAAATGAATAAAACGGGAAATAAAGGAAGGTAGGGTGATGGTCTTCACGCATATTGTACGCTGTCTGATTCCTCTGATTATTTCAGTAAAATTATTTAATGTTGCAGCTATAACTTACTTAGTTTACTTTACTTACTCCGTTTATAGTCTTCCGATCCCTTACGGGGTTTGACGGCCCACAAACACTTCCACTGCTCTCTGTCAATGACATCATTCTCACTGGCACCCACGAGCAACATGTCCTCAGTCACAGATGTTCACCAGCTCTTTCCAGATCTTCTAGGTAAGCGTCTTACGTCTACAGTCAGATCCAGTACCTTTCCCAGAGGTTCACTCACATCTCTTCTCCTGACGTGGCCAAACCACCTTGGGCGTAATCTTCTCAATAATGTCCCCAATGGCTCCACTCCACATATGCAGGCCACTTTCACACTGCTGACTCCATTTTCCCACCTCATGCGAGCTATACATCGGAGCATTCTCCTGCCGCAGCATTCTCCTGCTGCAGCTCCTCAGCACTGCCTTCAGTAAAGTAAGTAAGTAAAAGCTATGCAAAAACTACTCTATTCTCACGAGTTTAATAGAAAAACGATGTATAATCGCATAAATATGAATTGTCCTGCAAAGTATTTGGCATGACATAGAACCTTTTTTATTAATATTTCTGGCTTCTGTTCTGGCTTGATATATGATGTATAAGATGTATCATTAGACAGCAGCTTCCGAGTAGCAAATCATCAGTTTACCAAAGAGGCGATTCTCTTAAGGACTTCCACCACGATTCTACAAGTGCTAAACCCGATTTGTTCTTTTGTTTAAAAGGGCAGAAATAAAAGATACGAGGAAACAATCCAATAATAAATACCCTTGCGGCGTACTAAGGATCAATTTCTTTAAAAAAATTTTTTTTAGCTATATTTCTACAGTATACGTGCAGTAACTTTGTGGTAATTTAAGGCATCTAATATTGCTCAGTGACCTTAAAATTTCAAAACACGTGGGAAGAAAACCCTTGCAGAATGTTTTTTCTTGACACCATTGCTACCTATCACAAAGAGCNAAGTGCTAAACCCGATTTGTTCTTTTGTTTAAAAGGGCAGAAATAAAAGATACGAGGAAACAATCCAATAATAAATACCCTTGCGGCGTACTAAGGATCAATTTCTTTAAAAAAAATTTTTTTAGCTATATTTCTACAGTATACGTGCAGTAACTTTGTGGTAATTTAAGGCATCTAATATTGCTCAGTGACCTTAAAATTTCAAAACACGTGGGAAGAAAACCCTTGCAGAATGTTTTTTCTTGACACCATTGCTACCTATCACAAAGAGCTTTAATTATAAAGAAATGAGCAGGCCCTATATGATTTTTATGGGCGGAAGAAAAAAAGTTAATGCTCTTTAATGCTTTTTCGATACGATAGTCAGGGGAAACGGGGGCGTGATAAAAAAACAATGGATGGATAGACCACATAAGGAAAAATGTTGGTAAAAGCATTCAAGAATTTAGGTGAAAGCTTTGGTACGGACAGTAAACAGATATAATGAAAAGAACCCGACGCGTTTGGTTTTGGTGTAAAGGGCAATGTTTGGATTAATAATGTGGGAAGATAAGTAAGTAGGTTAGATTAATTAGTCAGCCAATCAACCAATATAGGATATATATTAACCAATATAGCACAGTGCAGGCTCCCGACTACTAGCATAAGCAATCGCAGCATGACAGTAAACAACCTGAAGATAGGAATCTGAAGGGGGAAAAAAGCTGATAAAACAAAAGCATTTTCACACGACAAATATGCATGTGCGGATAACTTCTTACCATTAGCTGCTGTCGTCAAATCATTTAATAGAACAAATGAATACCCTGCCATATCAAACGCCAGATCATCACTAATGAAAAAAATATAACAAAATAAACTTAGCACTAGTAATCTAACTTTCATGCCTAAATTAAAAGTAGAATCTCATGTTGGTACAGATTTTCGAAATAATAAAATGTAATTAAAAATTATTTTATGTTGCTTTTGTGGCTTCAGGGGTTGAATTTCAAACAGTGAATTTCTTAGTAATAATATTAGAAAAATAATTGTGCACACATATTAGATTCGGAGTCGTAAAATACTGTTTTTAGAAAAGTGATATAGTTATAGACGCAAATAGCAGGGCATGCGAAGGGCATGCGAAAAATCACCTTAATTTTTGAGATAACTAGTTAGTAATACTTCAATCACCACTTTACTTTTTCCGCCTGTAGTTTGTTTTGTTTATTCTCGGTTGAGGGGGGGGAAGGGGGGGTTGTTGTATTAATATTTGACAATTGAAACATTGCGAAAACCCCATTGGTAATAGCTTCTTATCTTTAAGTCACTCTTTGAGTATTTATCATTACTGTGCCCTGAGGTTTTACCATATTTAAGTGCATATACATAAACAGAAAAACACAGAAGTTTAAATGATATATTGACGCCCTAGAAATTAAACTTGATATTCGGCGATTCCAGCCTCAATGTACGCTGCATGTTCAGTGCGGCAAATATTGAACTATATTTTATCTTGTCACGATCTTACATCTGATCAATACGTATCTTTTTGCATGCGGTTTTATAAAGTGAAATAATCTTGTGTTGTTGCCCATTTAAGTCAAAAAACTGTAGCAGCATGTCAAAAGAATCTGAGCTAATTTTAGCCTTACATTAGATTGCTTAAACATATTTCCTGTACCTTGCTACTCTTGGGAGCGGCTTAATTTTCCTGCAACAGTTCGATGTGCCTTATATAAATGACCCTAGATAATGCAAATGGCTTACTTGCTCCAGTATGACATTACACCTCTAATATTTCAAAGTATCGGGATATTGTTGACATTATTTTCCTCTTATTAGCTGTGGTCTCAAGATTATATTTTCTTGACATTTAGCCTACCTTTTAAAGCAGCATCTAAGGGTCTAAATGAGAGGTGGACACAAGGATGAGAAACATGGAAATTGTTGACAAACCCTGCCTTCATTCTTTTTCGATCTTAAACCACTCAAAAAAGCTTAATCTCATATCGTACAGCATCTTCGCAGTTTTCGCATAGACTTAACTCGAGGTACATAGCATATGAAAATCTACCCATCTTTATTAACAGTTTCTACAATTTTCTGTGATTTAGAGCATAGAGCGGAATGGTAAATCGTCTAGTTTTTTCCATGCTTAAGTTGAAAATCTGGTCCCGAGTACCAGGAGTACACTTTGTCTGAAACGCAACGGTTTCTCTGAATATTGTTCCTCGCTTTTATGATCTTTTCAGTAAAATTCTCAACACGATCCTGACTGTATAGCAGATATGGGCGATTATGCGATGATCTTCACACTCGTTAGCGCCTGATGCTTTTGCTATAGCAGTCAAAATAAATCTCAGGGGGTTTGTTAGTATAATAGAATGATATCGCACAGTTTGTTAAACACTTTAAACGTATTAGGATTTCTCCGGGTAACTCATCAATGCAAGTTGCTTTTCGGTGTGGTACTCTCTTTATCGCATGTCGCACTTCATCTCCGAGTACGTTTAGTTGGTTTGTATTCTTTATTTTTTTTGCTTTCCATGCTCCAACCATCCGATGATGTATCAATATTTTTTTTGTTCTAGTCATTTCTTCAGGGGTATGTGAAGAGTTCTCTTTAGAGTCGTAGAATATCCAAAAACTCCATAAGTACTCAGCCCTCTAATTCTTGTTGCTTCGGTTTAAAGCCTGTTCGTAGTTCTTTCTTTGTATTAAAAGCCTCCTTTCTACTGTGTAGCCTTAATACAAAGTTCACTTTTTCACACTTGTTCTCTAGGTTTTCCCCTTGTCTATTCTTGCTTAATCTTTCTACGGTTATATTTATTTTTCCAAACATTCTATGCAAAACTTCAACAATGTCTCGCTGTGTTTAAAAAGCTATCCACTTATCAATCAACTGCAGTGTATCCTCAGAATTCCGAATCATCTACCAGTGATATGGTCTTGATAATGGTTTTGCTTTTCAAAATTTTGGACTTTTAAATCACTGTAGTATCCCTTTCCATTTTTTTACTCTTGATTTTTCTTTGATTCGAGTGTCAAATGGCCACACCAAATCCATTACATAGCAAGTCTTTGTCTGCTTATCAACCATTAATTTCTTTGGTCTGCTACGCTCAGTAACATTTTTTTCTAGATAGTAATATTTGACAATATTTTCACTCTTTCCTCCTCAAAATCTCTTTTCTTTACTTATGAAATGCTCATAATACTTGTTAGTATGTTCAAACTCATTCTTATTACAAAAATACTTATAAACAACCACAGCAGCAACTTTAACAAAGCTCAAATTTTTATAGTCAGTTTTTGCAAACGAAGTGCTTTCCGATACAGGGTGGGCATCAATTTTACCTCTATGCCCATAAATTCTACAGTTGCAATACGTTTTATCAACCCCTGCTCTTATCCAGGAAGTCTTTAGTCTTGTTCTTGTGTAGTTATGATTAAGTCTTCCGTCTCCTTCGTATGATCTTTCTAAACCAAAGTCCATTTGTTTCTCACATCACCAACTTGCCTGTGGATTTTTTAAAAATTGAATGTCTTTCTATTCCTTGGAACCTTCTCTTTCGATTTTCTACTAGTTTTTTCTTTATTTTTTTTTCACATGGCTATTTCTGCATCACCATATCTGGTAGTAGCGCCTCATTCCTCATTTAAGTACGTAAACCCTCTTTTTTAATCTCATGGCATCCTTTCAAACTTTGTTTCTCTATTAATAACACATCTTCTACGCTAATTACGCCGTTTCCACCATTTGTTCTTTTCCATTCACGGTCTCCTCCAGGATTCAAACTTTCATATACGGTAAAACGTTCTCTTGATTTGGTGTCAATTTAAGTAAATTCATCTGGCATCCGATCATTATTTCCAGCAACATAAGGTATGATAATTGTAGCCCTTAAAATTATCGCCCCCAGGATACTACTTGCATTACATTGTAAGCTTAATAGCTTGTATGTTCTTCCGAAATATTTCTTTTAAAGTTTCTTGACTGAATAATGTCGAGATTCTTGCACCCCTAAGTCCGTATTGCTTGATCAATTGGTAGTTCAATTCCTTCAGAATTAAGCATTTTTCCTCTGACCATTTTCATTACAGCACACTTTCTATACCTAATTCCATTCCTATATCAGCACCTAACGCTCCCACAATTCCAACCCATGTGCCCTGTTCTCGCATGTCTCTACCTTACAATTTTCAATATTCCACAAAACGTAAATAGTTCAAACTTTAAAACTAACCCTAACCCTAACCCTAACCCTAAACACCTTTTTAAATGTACTAAAACAGTCTATTTTGGAAAAAAACCTATTTCATCTTTCTTCATACTTTTAATTTTGTGGCCTTAGCCTTAATTATTTTATTGATTTCTTCTGCGAGTACCACGTATCCTTTTCCCTTTACATCGTATGATCTCATAAATCGTCTACCCCTTCCTCATCTTTCGTACACGGTCCCAGTTAAGAAGTTCATACAAATATTAACTTTTCTAACGCCTTGTCAGAAAAAACATCTTGCTTTTAACAATGGAAATTAATAATCTTTCAACATTTCCAACAAGAAATATTTTTTGTATATTACACAAGTAAAATACATTTACATCAACTACCATATTATTGTTTTAAAAAGGTTACTAAATGAAAATACACGAGAAAGATCTTTAAACGTCGAACAGAAAAAAGTCAAAAGAAATCAACACCAAAGAGAAACGGACGCAGTTAATGACACAATAAAAAACAAAGACGAGGAATAGAATCAATACTAATAAAAAGGTAGTGGCAAGTGATCGGTTGAACAACTAAGGTAAAAAGTGAAAGGAGGAGTGGAAATAAAATGGGGATCGGAGGTTGTGGAGGTATAGTAAATAAAAAGTGGCCAAAGGGAAAAATGAGGAGCAGGGTTATGAATATTCACCAAGAGGAAAGAACGATAAAAGGAAGACGAACATAAGAAGGGTGAAAGGGACGTAAAAGACAAACAGTCGGAGTGAAAAAGGTGATAAAAAGATAAAGAGCACCAAAAGAATAGTATGCCTACACCATTAAAGATAGTGACAGGTGATCGTTTCAGCAACTAAGGTAGGCAGTGAAAGGAGGAAGCGAAAATAAAACAGGGGTCACAGGTTGTGGAGAAATAGTAAAAAAATTGGGCAAAAAGGAAAATAAAGAGGAGGGTAATGAAAATTCACCAAAAGTAAAGAATGATAAAAAAGAGGTGAAAGATAAACAGTCGGAGTGAAAAAGGTAATAAGAAGATTAAGAGCACCATAACAATAGTATGCCTACACCATTAAAGGCTCGTAAATGGCAATGTATATACACTACCAGCTATAAACAATTGATTCATTTATTCACTTTTTCCCGTTTACTTGCCTTGCTGCTACG